>NW_027019698.1:7554863-7683655 GCF_013076305.1 Rhopilema esculentum | reverse complement strand
CTTGCTGTAATTGCAAACATGAAGAAAGATATGGACTCATTACAGGACAGATTCGACTTAATGACCATCCAGAACAAGGAGTATAGCCATCACATATCAAGACAAATTCTGACAGAAAGGGAAAATAGTGCACTGAGAACACGATTGCAAAAATTGTCAAGTGAGTGCTTTTCAATGAGAAAAGATTTTGACTATCTTCTAGAGAAGGAAAACGCATTTTCGGAGCTTGCAAAAGTGCACGATTCGCTTTTGGATGAATATGAAACTCTAAGAAAAGACAACAATAAACTAGCAAGCCAGTTCAGGGAAAATGAGCAAATGCTTGAGCTCTTGCAACAAGAAAATGAGATGCTTCACAAGAAATGTCAAAAGTTTGAGTATCAATCTCAAAATGACATCCAAGGGTTCCACAATGAGCTGCAAGACGTCGAGATCATTCTGAAACAAAACATTGAAGAAAAGCAAAAACTACAGGAAAATATTGCAGAGCTAAACGAGCAACTTGAAATAAAAGAATTTGAGATTTTGGAAGCGCAGGAAAAAGTCAAAGAATTAAGTCGAAAACTTGTGAAGCACGAGTCGGAAATACAAGACATGACAGAGCTGAAAAAAGAGAACGAGAAAATTCAAAAACTTATCTTGGAACAGCAAAATACAATGTCAGTATTGAAAGCCCATAAAGCTGAGATGGCTACCGAAATTGAAAATTTAAAGACATTAAATGCAAGGTTTGAGGACATCAAGGAACAAAATGTAGAACTGAACAGTATTCTTATGGAAACAAGAGAGAAAATTTCAGTCCTTGAAAAAGAAAACATGACCACCAAAGAAGAGGCAAGCAATTTTGTTAAAATGTACGAGGAAAGTCGTTCGGAGCTAGAACAATGTAGAGACAATCTTGACATTTTACAAAAGGAAAACGAACACCTCAATGATACTTGCAAAAGGATTGACTGCCAGCTACAAGCTAATCTGGAAAACAAGGCTGAATATGATAATGAGATCCGGCTGTCAGGAAACAAGATCGAGGTTCACGGAGATCAGCTGCTCAATACTAATGATGCAGATCAAGAAGACACTGCAAGTTCAACAGCAAAGTCACAAGAAATCAGTCATGAGGAGTTTGTTGATATCTTCCTAACACCAACTAGGATAGAAACTCAAGATACTGACTGCGAGGAAGACGTATCTAATATCGATTACTTTTTGCTTAATGATGACAAATTCGAGGAAGAGCTTCTGTCAAATGGAGACATAAAGGAGCAAAGAATCCTAGATATAGTCTCCAACTACGAAATGAAAGATTTATGCCACCAAAAGAGTAAGAAATCAGTCCATCCGATTCAAGGTGCTAGAGAAGACAAAAGACGGAACTCCGCAGAAAATGCCTTTCAAGAGCGTTTAGAGAATGTCCTGAAAGCAAATGTGGTACTAGCGGAAGAGAAATTTGAAATCGAAGCAAAGCTACAGGAGTCTTTGAAAGAGAACGAGGCTATGACTTTTCAAATAATAATGGTGAGTTTAAACATGCTCAAACGTTCAAAGGCTCCTGTTCTATTATATAGCTTCGTTCAAGTTAGAAAGTCAGAATAAAGAAAGTAGTTTCAAAACTTTTAATGAGATGTCCATGTTATCAAGGAAACAAAGAAACAACAAGTTTCCTTTAATTAAAACCATATAAATTTGATAGGCATAAAAAACTTAGTGACGTAAAGAGTTTAATGCAAGGATACAAATACAAAAATTAAGTATATAAAAATTGATCCTTTATTTTCTAGTTCTCATGATTTGAAGACGTTCTAACAATATATGATTTAACAGTCGGAGTTTATTTCAAATTTATTTACAGCTCGAGGATAAGCGAAGATTGGCTATGTCTCAAAACAAGGAACTTCAACAAGGTAACTTTTTTTTACATTCTAATCATCGCTATATCTTTAATTCTGAGTCTGAGTCTGGAGATGTGAACAACTTATGTATGCTGTTTGTTAAATGAAAATTTAACTACATTGGTAATTTAACATTTTACAGGCAGCAAACATGGCTATCCAAAATTTATGTATTTACTTTTTGAGTAGATTCACGTTGATATTGGTGACAAAGAAGTAAATTTATGACAGAATAAAAAAATCAACTTAATCTATATTGGAAATAACATATTTTCGTTTATTTATTGTAGAACTTGTAGAGTGCCGAAGAAAGCTAATGGTAAGATAATTATTAGAAGAAATATTTGTATCAGTTGTCTACTTAAAAAGAAAAAGTATTACAAAAAATCGATACCAGTATTTTAAAGAGGTAAACAGGCAAACGCGATGCATCCAAGAAGATATATTTTTGCCTTGTAGCATTTTACCTTATTGCTAAGTTCAAAGTATAACTGAACCAAAAATTAACTTGAATGCTTTTGAAACTATTAATGGCTAAGATATTTGCTAGTTTATAAACTGAATTATATGTTCAAAATGTACTTACAGCTATAAAAAGACACAAGAAAGTATTCTTTTTAATTTTTCAGATGATGGAGATTGATGTAAACAATTCAAAAGGTATGAAGTGATAATAATAATAATAATAATAAAGTCATTACAAAGAGCTAAAATTGAATGCAATGAAGCTATTATATAGCATAAAGTATGAACTGGATTTTTGAGGGGTTTAAGGCAAGCAGTGATAGTTTCCTTACAATAACTAGCTTCTTAAGAACCGAGTCGTGAGGTCAAAGCTAAACAAGGCATTGTGAAAAGACAATATAACTTAAATATGTGTTAGGAAATATTTCAAACCGTAGGATGTAACATAATCAAGATAAAATTATTGAATGTGTGATAAGTGTGAAGTACTGTAGGGCTTAAAGAAGACAAATTCACGGATTAGAAGCATACTGCTCTTAAAACTATAAAGATATCGAAATATCTAACCCATTAATTCGCACTTGTCACATCACCATTCTCAAGTACTATATTTGAACCAATCCAACAAGCAACAGTTTGAATCCCATATTTCCTGCAACTCAAAGACGTTGTCACCTATCTAGCCACTGTTAGTCGGATAAACAGAGTAAGCTAAAGCATTTCTCTTTGCCTATTCAGAAACTGATAACGATAATGAAAGCAAACAGGAGATACACAAATACAAATTACAGGTGAGCTGTAAACATGAATTTTATTTGATCCTAAATTACGAATTTATAAACAGTTTAATTGGTAGTTTATGAAGTATTGATTCATCAATGCTTGTTATGGCTCCTCTAAAGAAAACTGAAACGTTTTTTGAAAAAGATCCTCGTAAAAATAACAGAATTTTACCTTGATAGTCTTTCAATTTTTTTTAAAGATATTCTCTTTTTTAACAGCTGAAAGCTTGTATTGAGAAGATAACACAACTGGAACATGAAGTAGAGATGAGGGAAACCGGTAAAATTTATAAACTGTTTTAGTCTTAGAGAAAAGATACACATTGAAAACACTTACTAAATATAAAATAGAAAAAAGCTTAATTGAAAATGATTTGGACAATGAATTTTTTTAGACTTTTTATGATTTAGAATTTGAGTATTGATGTATTAATGAGTATTAATGGTACTAATAAGTATATGTAGATTATCAATAATGTACCATCCTGAGAAATAATAAACCATTCAATTATGGGATAATCTTTATAAGAAATAAAGTTTTTTTATTACAGTGATTAAAGCAAAATGCAACGAATATTTGGTGAGTAATTAAACTTACTTCTGATACGATCCTGAATTGAATAAATCAAATAAAACAACAAATAAAACAACAAATAAAACAAAGAATTGAATACTCACAGCAATTTTTTATTTGAAAACTTACTTCAACCTTAAAATGACAAAAAATAAGCTGATTTAAGGCTTTACATATTCATTTTTAGTGATGCTACTAACTATCCCATATTAAGAATTCCCAGAAAGAACTTGCCAGGCATGATCGTAACCCATATGATCATTATACGCATTATTTTTACTAATCAAAATAACATGGAAAATATCCAAATAATATAATTGCAATTATTTTGCAGATACTATCAGCCAAATATGAAGAAATGAAGGAAGAAAGAGATGAACTTCAGAAGAAATGCTCAAAGTCAAATGTAGGCCCTTCATAAGAATTTCTATAAATAAATAGAACATGCTATATTCAAACAGGAAAATTGATGATCATTTAACAAGAAAATTAGGGAATAATAACCAAGGAATAAACAGTATCCGAAGATTTAGCTATAGCTTAAACAATAGATGCAAGAGAATAGTCTATTATTTATTATTAACAGCCTGAAATGAAAGGAAATTTTGGGATTTAAACTCTCCCAATAAAAATTTAGTTGATATTTGACATATCGTCAAAGTTGGTGAGAAATGTTGATGTTCTACAGCAGAGCAAGGAGAAAAGTAAGGTGCAATAAATAAATAAATGAGTAAGTGATAAGATGTTAAAGAGACAAAAAATACAAAAGAGATTAAAATGAAAAAAGAGAAGAAAAGATGGCAGTAAGAAAGAATAACGTCCAGTGGAAATTAAGACGTTTTAGGGTCAAATGGGAAAAATGACAACAGAGAGGCGTAGGGACAATTAGAAACTATGGGAGTTAGGTTATCATAGTATTGGAATTAAAGAGTTAAACAATATGTTTGGGAAACAATGTTTTTGGAGTCTAAAGTTGCACTGGAGTATAGTCAATGATAGTGCATTGTGGAGAGAGACATTATGAAGAGAATGAGCCATTTATAGGAGCATTAAGAGGCATAATTGGGGAAAAGATATTAAGATTAAAGAAGAAATATGAAAGAAGGTTACTGAAATAGAAAAGAGAGAGAAGGAAGAAGCATTTCTAGCTCCTATTAGCAAGAAAGGGAAAGGGTAAGATGTAAAATAAGGCTGATTTGGAATAGCACGGTACTTTCTGATTAAAAGAGGAAAGGGTGAGAAAGGAGATAAGGAAAGCTAAGGCAGGGCAGTGCGAGGACATGTGTTAAAGTAAAGGGCTAATGATGTAACGAAACATAAGGAAAAAGCATAGAGGCACACGGAACCAAGCTGGAAAATAAGGCACCTCAAGATACTTAGAGAGAAATAAACAGGAAAAGGGAGAGAAGGGAAAGGGAGATAAGGGAAAGGGAGATAAGGGAAAGGGAGATAAGGGAAATGGGAAAGTGGGCGGAAACTGTAATGCAAGGAGATCAAGAAAAGAGTAAATACGATTTTTCACACGTTGGCTTAAGGGCCAAAACAAATATTTATATAGACACAGAAACAGAGGACTTAGGTTTTTCATCGCATTGGCATTACAGAATCAAACAATATTTTGAGGAATGAAAAGCAATACTGAAAAAAGATATATGATAGTGTAGCATAGATAGTCGAAAAGACAAGTGAATGAGCCATTGAAAGTCACATTGAAAAGGACAAACGAGTAAAAATATTAGGGTTGAAATGGACGCAAGGCAGTAAGTTTATTGCAACAAAATGGAGAGCAAGTGAAGCATTTCTTACCCTTAAAAAACGAAAAAAAGATAAAAATTACAGTAAGAATAGATTGAATCAGCACAATGCTAGGCCACTGAAAGGAAAACGGACAAGAAAAAGAGATAAAAGGCAGAAAACGTAAGACTGGAAATGATGAGAAAGGTTGATTAAGGAAAAGGAACATAGCATTGTTGTACAAGGATTCAAGAGATTATTCACCTTCGACTACTTAAAAAACAGGATTTGGGAGATTTGGGAAAGTCTAAGTGCATGTAATATTTAACTTGGGCTATCAACTATGGGACATAAATAAAAGATGAAACTTACTATGAAGGGCCTACAACAAGCACTAAGCTAGAGTCCTCAGCAAAGCAGTTCATTTTTACCTTGTTAACTAAAACTGATCAAATTTAAGTGAATGTCTAAACTTATGAAACGTGAACTGCTTAGCTGAGGGCCATTACGCTGTTTTTTGCAGATTTCCCTACACAAGGTCCAGTCACAGCGGGTCATGGCAGAGTACAACAGCAAAGGCCTGGAACTGACGGTATTGCATTATATCAGAATAAATTAACATAAGAAATTATGAACACTACTTACTCAGGACCGTTGCTAAGGTAGGGCGTTAAGGGTGTGACACCCTCTTGGAGAATGTCCGTTACATAACGACTTTTTAGACATGTAGGAGTGCTGCGTCGACAATTTCTTCGATTTGTGAGCAAATAAAAGAAAAGTTCTACCTTCACCCACTTTGTCGGAAAATAAGACCTAAGCAGCCCCTTTGAGCACAATAGCTAGCGACGGCCTTATTATTTGCAACAAAATAGAAGATATATCAAAGGGTTTTTTAATGTAGAAAGTGCATATGTTTTATAGTACAATTGTAGCTACATCCACATCCAAACTGACGATGTTTTTCATAGAAACCCTAGAAAAACTGAACACGCATAAATAGTGTAAAATAAATTTTCTGCTTACAAAAAAAACTATTAAGAAATAACATTACACTTTGTGAGGAGAATTCATTGAAGCTGTTGTTCTTTTGGCCTTGAAATCACATTAAAGCGAGGGTATCAATTTGATAGAACTATTATTAGAAATGTGCTTATTGATTCCCATATTTGAAGAAAAGATTTGACAAAATGCTCTTCAATTTTCTATCAGGTTGCTGACCTATCTTCACAGATGAACCTTCTTGATGAAGAATACAAAGAGGTATGATACCATTTCACATAAGCATTTCGCGGTTCTGATAACAGTCTATCAGATATGTCAAACTTCAATAAAAAGTTATTTCATACAAAATATAGTGAAAACTTGTCTTTTCTTTCAGCTGAATTCAATGTACCACAAAAGAACAAAGGAAAACGAAGAACTGAATCAAAATGTTCACTTTCTTGACTTACAGTAAGTTATAAAATCTAATTTTGCTTTGGTTTGAAAAATAATCAAATAAGAGACAGCACAAAGAAGCTGTTCTAAAACAGCACAATGGGCTCAAAGTTCTCAATTTTATTACTTAGAAGAGCATCTGCTTTATTTCACTTTATGAAAAGTGGCCCTTTTGGTACTGCCACTGAAATCTTGAGAGATCAACAACAAAAAGTTGAATTTAAGAACAATGCAAACCTTAGCATTTCTTCCTAATCATTCATTTTCTTACATTTTCTACCCAGAAAAACGCCTTATCTGTCAAATGACTTTCACATTACTTTTACCATATTGCAGGCTTAGGATTAGAAACGAAAATCACAACGAACTTTGGGATAAATACACAGATATCAGGAAACAGCTCAAGGTAAGATCTTACGAGAAATTTTTTTTGTATAATACAGAGGTATTTTTAGAATCGTTTGAGGTCATTTCTTGACTGCTTAAATGGAATTTCGTGTCAATCAACCATTTAGAGATTAAAATTGGCTCTGAGGTAAAGAAAACGTTATTGAGAATTAGTCCTATGCTATGGTGCCTTTAAAATAGCCATTAACTGGGTAATGGGGTTTTTGAAACAAATTTATCCATTTCATTATCAAACGATATTTTCTTAATGAGCTATTTGTACACCTGATAAAAGCATTGTTTGCACACGCAATTCAGCAACACTTAAGGGCTCACAGTAACACCCCCTCTTTCTGAAATATATGGGGTTTTCTTAGGGAGTAAGGCATAGGGGATATTTAGTAAATTGCAAAAAATAAATCATAGCCAACTTTTGCCATATCTGTTGGCTGAATGCAATATATTACCAGCTTATAAACATGATGATAGCTGAAACAGAAATGGCTGCTAGTGTGATTTTTCAGAGACACTTCAGATGATTATTTTATCACATAGGAGCTGGAATGGAAGCACATTGAGAGTGCTAGCTTACAAAGAGAATTTACAGAAAAAGAAGGGGCTGCTTCCCTTAGCCAAAAGGAAATGAGCTTGTCAGAAGTGGTAAGAAATCAAGTTTATTATTAAACTATTTTGCTGTTTAATCAAAAGCTGTAACTCATTTAGAATGTGCCATTGTTTAATTAAAAAAAGACATGTTATCAATAGCACTGCTAAAGAAAAGAATATTGAAAAGTATGTGTTTTTTTATTTAAGCATCATTCAAACAGTTAACTACCCATCGAATGATGTTAATTCCAAATATAAGGAAACTAATATTGAAATACTACACAGCCAGAGAAAGTTCAACCAACTTGAATTATTATGCAAAATTAACGCCTTTCAACATTAAGTCTTCGTCAGAGAGTGAGTTGCTAGAAAACAAAAATGCTTACCCAGGAATTGCCTGAAGGGACTCTTCAACAGCTGCAAGGCCAGACATCAACAGTTCAACAGCTGCAAGAGATTTCAACCTTATTGTCAATAAGGAATTTTAAATATCAGTCTTTCTGTCATTATTCTTTTTGTCAAGAGTAAATCTTTCCAATGATCATGGTTTAAATCCCTCATTTGATGAAATTGTGTGACTGGAAACTTTATGCTTTGACTCTGTTAAATTTCTTTAAACAGATTCATGGATCAAGCACATTTTGAAGCAACCTCTGTTGAACATTAGAGTAAATTTCAAGTTATATCAAACTTGAGATCAGAATTTATATTGTAATTGTTTATTTATTGGAAAGCATAAATTGCAGATATTTGATAGATTACAGGATATTTATGTAAATAGCATACTCATTTAGCTATATTGTGTTTGTTTGCTTGAAAATCTATGGTTGCTTTGGGAAATCAGATCGTCTACAGTACTGTGCAGAATCATTTATTGAAGCTAGGATGAAAGATCCCTTAAGATTCATCGATTAGATTCATCAAGCGAAGATTCATCGAGATCATAACTGCATATTATTGCTTACCTGTCGAAGCTTCCTCTATGCTCTATCGCTGCCACTGATCTATAAAAATGTTTTTACTCCGACTTCAAATCGAGGCCACAAGCGCGCGAAAAATTGGCAACCTTGCACCCAGGGACGCCTGCACAAGATTAGGGCAGGAGGGGCAGTGTTGGTGATGTGGGCAAATCTCAAAATTTTTCTACTAACATCATAGAGTATTCCTGGGTGGGGGCGAGGGTGGGGGTATCATAATAAAATATTAACATGGATATATTAACGTCACATGGTTTTTTACCATCAAAGATTCTTAACATAAAGACAATATTGACGAAATTATCTTGTCACTATTCACAATATTTGGTTTTATAAATATCATAGCTAACAATTCTTTTGTTTATTATCTATTATATTTGCCGCTCTCTTTCAGTGGCGTAACGGAACAGTGTGGAACCCTTACTAAAAGAAGCGTTTTAGGGCCCCTCTGCTTAACTAAATGATACTTTAAAAATTTGAGCCAAATTCTAGAGCTTCAAAAACTCATGAAGAAATGATAAACAACAACATCTGAAGATAAATTCTGCTGTCTAAGGTATTTCTTATTATCTTCATTCAAGCTTTTCCAGGATTTCCATGGATCGAATAACAGAGCCATAGCCTTTGAACTGAAATGTTTTTAATGTCTTTATTAAAATATCTAGCACGAAAATTTGTAAAGACAGATCCATCCTCCTTTATACATTCGAATGTACCACCTGGTCAACATGGCCCATGCTGCAAAATCAATCTATCAACATCAGCATCAAGCACATCTTCACAAAGATGACCATGATCAATTGAATAACACTTTGGAAGATCTAGCTGGCATTATTCTGCTTGTGTAAAAGGTTGACTCACACTTTCATCGTCCCTTTCAGGAGTTTCAGACAGGGCCTAAAATAAGAAATTTTTACAGATCCACATTTTTTATAAAAATTGGGGGTGGTACTTTGCTTTGATGGGTATCATGGGGGTGGCAAATATAGAAAACTGCCATCATAGTGCAAATAGCATGTCCTAATTGGGCAAATACCTAAATGAATGAAGTATAAGTAGCAAAAGCTGATTCTTCACAATACATGGATTGGGTTTATAAGAAAATAAGCTACATATAGCGATGTCTTAATATGTGAGCGGAAAGTTATCGAAAGAAAACTCTTTTTCTTGGTTTGTTCGGGTCTCTGTCAAAGTTATTTTTTTCCCTTTCACCTTCAAAAACTCCCTTAAATTAGCCTTACTTCCCAGACTTGTGGTATTTTTTAGTATATTTTGGTTTTTTGGAACCATATCTTTGCAGCTTTTCTCGGAAATCGAAACTTGCGAGATCAAGCATATTAATTGCAATATTTATCTATTTGATAAGTTTTCTGGAGCTATGCTGCTTTCCCCACCTGCTTCTATCTTGTTATAGGTGGGAATCAGCCTCTCTGCATCGACAGAATTAGGGATTGCTGCGATGTCCGGGACAAAAGCTGGGTGAAGCTTTCTTAAGTCTTGTTTACTTATGGAAAGTTCTTAACTGCATTCAGCCCATCAAATTCTTTGCCATCAAATCTTTTCTTCAAAAGGTTTTGATACTATAAACGAAAACCTCGTTACAGATGGCAAATAAACTCTTCTCTCAATGATGTACAAATTGTGCTTGTTTCTTCTTATATTCTTTTCGCCCAGTTTGAAAGCATGATCTTTACCCCCATCTTATTTGTAATGCAGAAACCACGCACCAGATCTCAATTACGCCAAATTTGTCATAAGATTGTGCTAGATTTGCAAAAATTATGCTAGATTTAAAATCAAGGCAATCTGCTCGAGAAAGAAGCTAATGCATGCTCAGAATATCAAAAGTGGCCAGAGTTGCAATTTGGCCATTTTGACAACCCAGTGTATTCATTCTTCATAAAAAAAGGCAATTAAGATCCATGGTTTGATGGCCAAATTTCTCCATTTTGGCAGTTTCTCAAAACCCCTTGGCCGTCATAAATTGATTTGGCCGAAGAAGCAAAATTTGGCTAAATTCTGACAGCATGTTGCAAAAAACAACGAAAATGCAAAGGAAACAAAAATTTTTGCACAGATAATATTCAAAAAATTTTAAAATAATTTCAAAATTGCAAATGATGAATGATGAAACAAAGCAAAAGATAACAAACAGTTTTAGATCAAAGCAAGTGAAAACTTTTGTAACCTACAAAGCAAATTTTGATTACGGTATCACTCCCAATAATTAGCGAAATTTAGCTTTTTTGTATACTGCGTTTAGCTGGCTGCATTTGGCTGCCAACCACAAAATATGTGGCTGCCAACCACAAAATATGTGGCTGCCAACCAACCAAAACAACTGGCAATATCCCGAAGGTGAAAAGTCACAATTTACTCCCAAAATGAAACCACAGATGCTGGTGCAAAGTATTTGCATTTGGTAACGATAGACAATGGATCAATGGAAACAATGTTTCTTCTAAATAATATCAGAATTATGCCAGAGTTATGCTAGATTTCAAATTATGCTAGATTTTATGCTAAATGACGATTTTTGGCCAATTTCATGTTAATATTACGCTAGATCAGGTCACACTGGCACCAGCCCACAAGGAAGTGGCTGGAACGGAACTTGCAGGCTTGCCCCTAAATTTTTTACGGCCACGCCCTTTGAAACACCGGAAATATAGGACTATTCCTTAGTCCTTGTTATACATTCCCCATTGAATGTTCCTCCAAGCTACCACCGAAAGGCTTATCATCGTTCAGCTGCTGTAGCCTTTAGGGGATTTTTTCCAATGCTTTTCCAATTTAAAAACCTTAGTTGAAAAGGTTTATAACTTTCTTTGAAATCTACTGAAAAATATCACATAAAAACCCCAAAATACATTACGGGCAGGATATCATAATCTCGGTCTTGGTCTTAAGGCTCAGTGTCTTTTTTGAAGCAAGTCATAAAAGCAAACTAAATTGAGATGATGTCTTGAAGTTAAAGCTGTATACAGATTCCATCTTACTTCAAAATAGCACACAACAATATCATAAAGCGCAATTGATTTTTCTTCGCATGTACTGATGCTTCGAGCTCTGAAGTTTCTTAATTCTTCTTTATTATCCATTGCTTATTTCTTATCGCAATTTTCTTATAAAAAATGAGTGCAATACATAAGGCTGGGATCGGGCATTCACTCCGAGTTGAAAAAATGTTCCTATCTCTTTCTTAGGCGTTTCGATTGGTATTTTATGCTGCACTTTTAAGAGCATGCATTATTTACAAATCCACACTTTCTACAATCACAGGTCCACAATTTTAATTTACGACTCCACAAAGTGAGTCAGATCCACGCTTATTTTAGGCCCTGGTTTCAGAAGATTCATTTTATTCTCCCTGAGGAGTGAGACTTGAGCTTGGTAGATCTTGGTCTTTGCTTTTTTTAAAAAACAGTGAAAGTTGATGTAGCAGAATCCTTTATACCCTTTATGGTCTTGTCTTGCAGATATTTCCTGCTTCTCTCTTTTAGATGAGTATCTTTTCCATAAAAGTTACAAATAAAAATAGCAGACCTAGGGAATGACTGGGGCAGAAGTGGGAAGAAAGCCATATTTTGAGGCTAATGAGCTAATAGGAGACTCTAAATAGGGTCCTCTCTGCCTTAAACATTGAGGAGGACAGCCCAAAGAGATTTGTTATGAATGTAACAATATGAAGTAAAACCCGCAAGTAAAAACCTACCTTATAAGAAAAAATTAAACACAGCTGCAAACAAGTTTGTCATTAACCTATATCTTTAACTTTTCAGTACCAACCTAGCCCCCACCCCCAAAAACAATAAAGAATTTGTCAGTTTATACATTTACATCTATTCATATGCTTTGCCTAGTTGTACTATGCTTTAACTGTAACAATTTTTTCGTTATTTAAAATTGATAGCATTTAGAGCAGGGCCCAAAATGTAAAAGAAATAAACCTTTGACTGATCCTGATTTAATGGACTTCTAAAAAGCTTTCTCATAGGAATGTTTATTCCAACTGTCCTTTTAAGTTTCAGTTTGTGTTCGAAAGATAAGTCGCCAATTGTAGACTGCCTGATAAAAGTGGGTGTAGAATTTTATGTCTTTAATGATATATAAAACGAAGAGTCTTAAAAAAATTATCAACTTTAGTGCATAATGTTGTGCTGATTTATATTTTGTTTAGAATACTTTGACAATCTACATACCTAGCACTCCTTTTTCTTTAAAAATTACAGCAATCGCAAATTCCTTCATTTCTTCAAATATGATTCTTATAATTCAGCTGTAATGCACTGGTATGGTTTTAAAAAATATAAATTTCTTATAGCTGCATGTTTATGGGGGTATAAATGAGCGAACAGGCGCTTAATTTTTGGTTCGTATTTGCGGATTTTTAATGTACTTGATTCTTTCACAATACATGACAGAATTTAACACAGAAAGGAATGTGACATCCATTAACAAATTCGTAATATTCATCTAGAAGCATACTAAAGCATCAAGTTTTTATATTGCTACCAACGACTAATTTTTACTATCGCATACTGCTTATTTTCACTGAACTATTAAGCTAATTTTACCAAAAGATTATCATCTATTTTGAAAGGCAAATTGTTTTGTTGAATTCAGTGATATTATAGAAACTCTGGAGATTAATCTTTTGGACTACAAAAGAAAGTGGAAAAATCCATGTGAAATTAGGGTGCCGATTTTAATGTGTAAGAAAATACTATTCTTGAGCAAGATTGATTGTAAACCCAGTTGAATCAGAACAGCTGGAAAATTCATTCAAACATGACATGCAGAACTGTGATATTCAACGGATGTTAGGGATTCAAAATTTTATTATCTTACTGCTGTCCAACAGCCAGGCCCAAAGGTTTGTTAAACAAAGAGAGCGACTCTCAGTTTAAAGTTTCATTTGGCGGTTCAATCTTAGCCTTGGCACAAAAAAGAATTGAAATAATGGAAACTATGTGCGCTAATGTCTGATGCCTTCAGCCTGACAAATTGATCATGGGCACAAAAAAGCAAAACATTCATGAACAGGACGACAGTCTTTGTACATTGTCGAGAAATTCTACGATAGAAACAGCAGATTTGTAGGATAACTGAACAGCTCTCCATTGCTTCAATACAATTTTTGTTATTTTACCAGCATCGAAACATGGCATGGTTAAATGAAAGATGTTGGATTTAAACTCGCGGAGCAGACCTAAATTTGAATAAACTTGACCCCATGAAGTTGAATAAATAACGTCAAAGACTACGAAAACTAAAAAAATTTCAATGAGTACGAATCTGCTAATAAATATACTATTTGTTGTATGTCCTTGATAGAACTTAAATATATCCTTAAGGAAAATGGCTCTAGAATTTTCGTATTAACCCATCCGGTAAATACTGCATACTATCGGTCACACATTGCTGCTTCACGTGCTTGCAAAAAGATTCCATCTCTGCAACCTTGTACTCCATCAGCATATGATTCTGAGGTGGAAGGCCAATGCAAGCTCGCAGGACATTCTCAATGCATGCTCTTTGCTTGAACAGAGCATTCACAATCGGGGTCTTCTCTGGCACAAGCGGGGCTTTCAGCAAGTAGCTCAACAATGAGAGTACCGTGTGGAAAGATTGCAGTTCTTGGTTATCACCAACCCTGAACTTCACTCGCTGGAAAACCTCGGTCAGCAGGACCAGATCAAGAATGATTGGCGTGGCCAGAAGAGAATCTTCGCAGGTGTTATGAATGACAAGTGTGTTAGTACCATTCATGAAGATCTCAGATGTGTATTCATCCATCGCTCTTTTGCTGTCGCCAACGTACGGGACGTATTTAATCACCACGCAGTGGTCCGGCTTTTCCCCGGGCTTGTAAAGGATCCTGTTTGAGTCAACCATGTCATCAACCACATTGCTCTTAGAGACCTCTTTAGAACGGAATTGTGCAGGATTTGATAAGTTCTTTCCGTCGTTATTGCCCAGATGATTGTAGCTAACAATTGACACAGGTTTTATACCAGCACTGACTAAGAAATCAACAAGGACAGACTTGATTTTCGTTTGCCCGGACTTGAAATCGTCGCCTCCAATGAAAACTTTATGTTCCTTGGCAAGCTGGAGAACTCCTGGAACAAACGTGTTTTGTGGCGATCCGTTGATGTAGGCACACCCTTCTTGTATGGCAGCAACCGCGTACAAAGTCGAAGCGGAAATTTCCTTCTCGTTTTTCACAATTGAATTCAATAAATTTTGACTAGAGTCGTTAAGTCCAGTGCGGACGGCACAAAACCGCTCTGTATTTGCAGTCCAGACAACGATTACCTTGTCAAGGCTATTCGTTGCCTTGAAGTCCCTTATATCTGCACGGATTTGATTTACCTGCTCTTCCGCCGTTCCCGTTAGAACATTTTCCGCTCTCTCTGCTTGATTTGGCGCAATGAAGTCCTCGCGATAGATTGCTTTCCTCGGCTTCATGGAATTCATCATTGGTCTTAGTTTCTGTTGAAGTGAACAGTGTAGAACCGCTGCCCTGGTCATTGCCTCACCCAAAGTTAATGAGGACAAGTCCCAGCCGTCAATTACCAAGTCAGTTGGCTTCACCATGGGTAAAAGATCTCGCATCGGAACAAAAACCTAGCAGCAAAAAAAAAGAAAACTGCCAGTTGACAAACAGTGGAATCCCGCGATTATGAATTCTGTAGGGACCAATAAAAAATTTTGAATAGAGTGAGTTTTATATACCGAGGGTTCGTTTTACAGGAAGTATTCCAAGGGACTACACACTTAGTTCGTAATAACAAGATGTTGTGGGTTCGTAATAGCGAGAAATTTGTTATAATAGGGGTTTGTTATAATAGATAGCAAAATTGGACTGGGTGTATCCTTGTAGCCTTGAATCAAATACCATTTTAGCTATGCTTTTTGTAGTTTTGTAGATTTTGTTTACAGAGCATGAATTCATTGTGAATTGCGGTTTATAATAACAACAACTAACGACAAAACAGTTATCATCAAGATGTATTCTTGTAAACTTGAATATACCAACCTCTCCATTCTGATCAAAGCCAAGGCTAACAGTGGATGCTTCGAGGATTGAGCCAAAGAAATTTGGTTTCTTTACACCCGTCTTAGTCTCCCATGTGATGTTGTGCTTGTTGGCAAGAAGGGCTGCCGTCAGTGTTGTACCGTTGTTGCCACTCCATCCGACCATCATGAGGCCAACTTTTGGCACTTTTGTATCGGTGTGAAAGGTGAAATGAACATCAACTGGCTGTACATTACACGTGCCATTATCTTGGTTCACTTGGGTTGTTTGATAAATGTATTTGCTGATCACTGAGTCGTTCGTATACTTTACATTGGGGCTCTGGACTTTTACTTTGGGCTGCATGTTGCTAGTGCAATGTGACGTCAGCGTTTTTCAGCCTGGAGATAAAAAACCAATCAGTCAACCAATCAGGAAGGGACGAGTAAGTTTTGGCGCACACCTTAAAGGCATTATGTCCTTTCAGCCAACCGTTTACGTCAATAATTAAGGAATTGATGAGAGTTGGTCTTGCGTTTTTCGATTGGACAATGAACAGTAGCCGATTTTACAATAAAGCCAATTTGAATTTAGGTGACCACTGAAATCGCCTCTTAATAGCTCGGAGGTCTTCAAGAACAATCGAAAACCTCTAATGTTAATATGATTAGTTTTTTGGAAGCGTATATGCATATCATTGTTGCTGGCTGAAATTCAGTTCAAGCCAATTTGATCAGGCTTTCTACCTTTAAAAACACAAGATTTAAGGGAACAGAAATCGCAAGAAGGGTTTCAAACAAGCTGTTGTAGACCAGGCTGTTATTATTCTAAAGACCTCTTGTGGCCGTAAACTTCCTGAAGAAAATTTCCTGTGAACATAGTTTGGAATTTGTGGTTAGAAAACCTCAATTATATGATAAAACTATGTTGTTGAATACTAGCAAGAGTCTCCTAAAAATAGAAAACGAAATTTAAGATTTCATAAAAAACTTATTTCCATGCTTATAATCAGGGCTGCCGATAGGTTTCGGACGACAAGGGTAGACAAGCAACTGGGAAATATCAAAATGGTAATTCCTGCGTCTTGCTGAATGAAGCGATTTTACAAAAGATTGATTCCACAAATTTAAATTATGTACAAAAGAGATAAATTTATAGTGTTACGAGTGAGGTGCAAGCAGGAAATTCTGGCACAAATACAGAATACAGGAGGTCAGTTCTTTCTGTATAGCACTATCTGTATGGCCTGCATTAAAATGTATCTCAAACACTTATAACAGTAATTTGCTACTTTTGCAAGGGAAGCTGAACCCCTTTGAGCCTCCCTAGCACAATAACACTGTGCTAAATAAGTTTTGATCTATTTCAGTGTAATGAGGTATTTCCTGGGAACATTTTATTTTCTCCTTCAAAACTGCTCAACTTCTTGCAAAGTTATAAAACTATTGAATTATTTATCCACCCTTGTGGTCGCAGGGAAAATAACACCCTGTTAACCAGCCCTGAATTATGTTAATCAGCCTTTAATTAATTTTCAAATAATTCGTCATTATTCTCAATCATCACTGTTTCCTAAACAATTTCCGGAAAGCCGCACCATAAATAAGGAAATTTTTGGAAATTCTGTTGCCTTCATGCGAGAGGGTGAAGTAGATTTATCGTAATGTTTTCTGAGCATTTGTGCACAAGCCTGCTACGCATGTGAAAATTATTATGTTAAAGGGGTCAGCTGTGATGTGCATTACTCTTTCTTCAGAGTTCCTGGTCTGGGTTCATCAATCCAATTTCCCCTTCTCAATCCAATTATAACATAAATGGCAAATTCTTAAGGATATTCAAATTGGAAATTTCTCCTGGGGATCAGTCCAAGGAACCTCTTTTGGAGAATTTTTCTCCAATTATTGTAAATACGGGGGGGGGGATATTTTACAAAATTCATGCTTCGAGGGGGCTTAATATTGAGTTATTTCATTAGCAATTAGGGGTACAAGTTCCTCACTTCTTGGGAACAGCACGGCACAGCAAGTATTCCATGAAGTGCTGGTGCCCAAGAGATTGCTATTATACCGATCAAAGTATAGAAAGTGGGTACAGGTGGGTGAGTCAGCATCCAAAAATTGTTTACATTTCACTTTTATTTGGCCCTTGGGTATATTTCTAGGTTTTTCTGTGCCCTGGGTGGAGACCTAGGTTTTTCTAGGCTTTGGGGTGGTGTACCCAAGTTTGCTGGAAATATGGATGGAGGCTTAAGCCTGATTGACACAAGACAAATTGTTCCACACAAAGATAATTTTTCACTGCAAATGCACAGAAGTAGAGATTAGAAAATTCTCTGAGAATTCACAGCAAATAATTCCCTTTGAAAAAATTAGAAACCTTTCCTTCTTTCCTGCAAAATTATTGAAGTTGTAAAATGAACCAATAAGAACAACACTTGAAGAGAGAGCTGACTTCTGTTTTGGTTCCTAATGGCCTGCATCTTTCCACAAACTCCTTTCTCAAACACTCTCACTTATATAACGCAAAAAAATAGGTTGGTAACTATTCATTTCCTGTCGCTCCTACACAATCCATGCCAGTGGATTTATATCAGATTATTATTCAAACATTTGAATTTCAAATCGACGAAAAATGGATCAAATTGATGAAATAAAGGATCGGCAAGAATTTCTTCAAAACGCTGAAATGTTGGCTGCTAATTTGCCTGCTCAACAGCAACAGTTACAGTCATAAAAGACTCAAGATTTGTTTGATGAAGATGTCATAACAGGATCTTGCATGTCTTTGCAAGCTTAAATGGAGACATTTGAAAGTATTTGAAGAAGTCTTTGTGGTAATGCAAATGCAAATGTTTATCCAAAGATGAAACTTGCCTTCTGAAGACGTTCTGAATAAATTGTTCTACATCAGTATCCATCGCTTTTTCAATAAAAATAACTTTAAAATTTTAAGCTTTCTGATAAAGCACTCTTCCAACAGTCACTATATTCTTTTGCAATATTTGCAGTCAATTAAAAAAAAATTTGCCAGTGTAAATTTGAACTTTAAATTTGAGAGAAAAATTGACAGCTAGAAAATTTGTAGCTTTTGTGTGGAGTCTAAGGTTTTTTTCTACATTCCAGAGAGAAGCTATAGATTACTGGGTTAGAGTCCCAAGAATTTTAATAAACAGTTTGGTTTGTTTCAGTTTACTGAAGTCAGATCTTTTTCTTGAATTAGATTTTGTGATAACCATTTCACTTTAGGAAACGATTCTGAACTGAAATTGAAATCCATCATGCATTACAGAGTAGAATAATCTGTTAGATGAAAAATCACCTAGTCTAACCATGTGGCCATATATTGCAACCTACTTTCCCTGGAATTGAAGAACAAATAATTTCCAGTAATTCACCTCTTCCTTGGACATTAATACTAATTACCAAGTCAAATTAGGGAAAATTGATTTAACTGTGGTGTAGATGTAGGGGAATCTACTTTGCATATAAAAAGAAATATCACCAGAAAGAGGGACTGCTTTAGCCCCATTCTAATGTTTTGACCATCTCATTAATGAAGGCCCCTTCCCAAAATCTGCAAAATGTTTCGAGGTCCTATCCTATCATAAATTGTAATTAACGATGCCCGTGCCAGTGGCAAAAAGAAATAAAAGTTTATCGATAGAGACTGTATATAAAAATAAAAGAAGTGAATATTTTGTCAGATATGGTCCAACAAAAAAACTTAACTGCCTTGCTAAGAAATACAGAGGGCGTGAATAAGGACCCTTTTCTTATAGCTTTAGGCCGGAATAAGTTTCTCTTAGGCCAAAAAAATTCTAGAAGGACTGCTTTTTACATATCCCCTATACAATCCTAGTCTAACCAATATACATTCTGCCTTGTGAATAGGAAGCTTGGCATTCCGTTAACATAAGACATGAAACAATTAAGAGGGTTAAATAACTCACCTTCCTTAGATTTGATGGCAGCTTTCACGCCTCCAGGATGGATATGAATGACTTGGTTTGAAACAACCCATCTGGCCTATCGTACGTTAAGTCACGTGTTAATTGTTGAAGAACAATGGCGTTTAAATTATGAATAGAGCCAGAATAGATAGAGCAAAGGAATTTCTATTCTGTAATAGAGCAAAGGAATTTTATTCAGAGATACTTGCCAAGAAGATGGTTGTGTAGGAAGCTTACGGAAAGCATAATTCTGACAGAGGAAAGCGAGAAAACGGGAAAATCAAAGTTTATCTGTTACAGTCTGATCCTCTTTTATATATGCCACGAAAAAGGCAACTTTGGCCACCTTAATGTTCGCGTGATGTGAACCATATGGTCTTTAAAATAAGATTCATTTTCAAAATTCTTTCTGGATTGTTTCATAAAGAATTGGAGAATCTGCATTCAAGACGGGGGATGGTTGAGTTTCAAAAGAATTTGTTACGAAAAGCATTGAGCAATAAAATTCCAGTTTGGCGTCTGGCTTTATCCGATGTCGTAACTATTGTAATGTTGTGAATACATCGAATCTTTTTGTCCGTTATGAAAAGGTTGCACTGTTGACAGTGATCTTGATTCTTCTTTATTTTATACCAGCTTTTTATTTTTATTATAAGTTTTTTTCAAAAATCGGGAGGATTTTTTAATTGTCGGGAGGTCGGGATATGACCTTTGAAATCGGGAGTCTCCTGGTCATATCGAGAGGGTTGGAACATATGCATTTTTAGGCGAAATCCCATTCCTTACGTATAGTTTATACGTATCTTTTTTGCAGCGGAAGCTGCCCATTGTTTTCCCTCTCAGTCTGACAATTATTAGGGGAGCTTCAGCCCCCCCCCCTCCGGTTCCGACAGGCCTGCTTTCCCTAAGAATCTTTCCCTGATGAATCTTTTACATTTCCCTGATATGTCCGTTACAATACTTTACAATAGTCTCTCTTCATAAGATAATTGAACAGCTGTATGGGTGGCACATATCCATGTTAATATTTTATTATGTTACCCCAACCTGGCCCCCCTTCCAGGAATACTCGATTATGTTAGTAGAAAAATTATACGATTTGCCCTCAGCACTAACACTGCCACTCCTGCCCTAATGTTGTGCAGGCATCCCTGCCCGCCAGGGCTTCAAGTGATAACGCGCATGAAAAGGGGGGCTAGTGCATAGTCTGGAGGACGGGCATGATTCATCCCCCAAACAAGAACCAAAAGAAAATCTCATTTCCAAGTTCAGGACTCGCTGCAGTCTCTATTTTACATACCGTCAGGCGGTTTCACAGGAACTGAACTGCAACTCCAAGATATTTTCCGGGATTGAAATAAATTGCTTTTCGAAATAAATCGCTTGCTGTAACGTTCTTACACTATATACGTACACTGAGATCTCATTCAACATGCAAAGTAGCATTGTCGTTTATTTCCATTTAGGAAATAACTTTAACAAATTTTTCATAAAAAGTGTGTATATGGGATCCTTGATGAACTATGAATTTTAGTATTTTTAGAAATTAAAGTACTTCTACAACCACTTGCATTTTTCTCGAAAACTGGCTAAGACTTTTTTCCTCACCATGATGCAAGTATATACTCTGGGTAGCTAAATAGGAAAGTTTTGTTAATTTTTGAAAATGTCTTTTATCAATTTCAATAAAAAAGGAAACTATTCGATAGATGATTGTTATAAACCCTGATTTACATTTATACTTGTCTAATTTATTCATATTCTGATCTGAGTTCAAGATCCCAAGTTCAACTAAAGTTCCCAACTTTTCTAGAAGCTTAAATGACATCAAATTTTGCTAAACTCACAGGCTTCTCAACCAACCAAATCCCAAACCAGCATGCAAAAACAATAGCCTAATAATTCAATAAAGAGTCTCCCTAGAAAAAGCCTCCTCCTTCACATCAAGTCCCACATTTGAATAAGCGTCTAGTTTTGAATGAACCCTTAATTATGATGGCAGATAAGAAGGGATGTTAAATTGATAACAACTACTTTAAAATGTTATTTACATTGGAGCACCTATGGATGGTATTATAAACGATGGGGTCCTACTATTTCAAACCTTACCAATAATGAGGCTCTGGCTATTATCAATTAAAGGTCTTCTCCTGTTATAATCTTGAGCTTTTTTAATGTCTTTTTTAAATATATTCTATGTGTCAAATAAGCCTCCACCTATAGAAGGTCAAGTTTTGGATAAAATATTACCTATAGACTGCAAGGGATCCATACTAGGGCACTGGCAACATACCTGGAAGGATGTTAGGAAATCTAAAAAAAATTACAACACTGACTTTGTCCATGAAGGCTTGCAAATAAGGAAAATGTAAGAAGATATTGCCATAAAAACTGCAATGCATGATTTGCCAAATAATGGTTCATACAAAAAGCTTGATTCCTGAAACAAAAAGAACAGGGCAGACCTAACCATTTACAGATACCATAGAGAATTTTGTTGGAAAAGATTTCAGACAAAAAACAGACAGTACCTCTCTAAGCCATTTTGACACACAAAAATCAAACTCAATTTTCACTGAACAACGGTTTGAAGAACTAAAACATTACAATGCATGTGTTCATATTTCGATTCATAAGCAACTAATGAACGTCTCTGACAATTATACTTTGATGGAATTCCCAAATAGTCAGAAATGCTCACAGATCAGCTGATGTGATTGGGTTTTGTCTATACAATTTTCTCTTCTCTTTACTGGCTGCTCTCCATTCTGGATTTACAGTTCTTGGTGCTTCTGGTCCAACTAAAAAAATATGTATAGCTATTATAAGGGCCTGGCCAAAGACTTTTAGCAGGGAAGCAGTAAACAGCTCTTCTGGTAATCTCCAGGTGAGCTATTTAATGTTAAATAAGAAAAGAAACAAAGGAAAATTGATATCAAGGAGAGCAATTTGTTTTTAGAACAGTTTAGGAGAGCAATCCGCAGCTCCAAAAGTTCAATTGAGAGAACACTACGATCCTCTCTCGAAGAGGGGGATGAGAGTTCATTGTTTCAAAGATTAGACAACTATTTCCTCTTCAATTAAAATGAATAAACGAAAGAAGAAGTTTTTGTAACTGTGTTTCATTTCATGATATTGTGTATTATGTTTGTAAGAAACCTTTAAGAAACTTAGTACACTAAAATCAACAAAACATTGAAACTGAATTCTAACCCCTAGCTTAGCTTCTCTTAAAAAGCATATACTGTCAGTGATGAGGTAGGAAAAGACAAATAACCCTGTCAATTTTTAATGGTGAATGTTGAAGCTTGATAACATCCTGCAAAGCTCAAGGGGTATGCAGTCCTGGTAATATTAGGTGTGCGATCGCACGCGCACGCCTCCACAGACGACTAGAACTCCTGAAACATGCTTTCTATCGCACCGGCAGTTCCACGTTTTGAATTATTGTTCTTTTCCTCTTTTGTTTCTTTTAATTTCTTTTGTGTGGGTTATATTGATAGCATTTCAGGAGGCATTTTAGATCTCTTTACTTTGTTTCCATTAGGCCTGGTTTCCGTTACTTCGTTTTTCTGCTACTCCGTTATTGTATGTCTCCGTTCTCTCTCTCCGTTCTTTTCTTATTTTCTTGAACACATTGCCCCGGGCCACTCTGTTTTGGTCAAAACGATAACGTGGGTGTTTCCATTACTCCATATTTGTCCGTTTTCATATCCTTAGCTCGAGCTCTTTTTGAAACTGAGATTGAATGACCATGTTTTTGAATGCCTCTGTCTTCCCTGTTCCCATTAAAATGATGTATATTCAAATGGTTCCGTTTTCCAATTACTCCACTTTGAACGGCGGTTTTGAATAACTTCGGTTTGGTATCAAATGACACCGTTTTTGAGCGTATCAATGAAACTCAAACTCAAAAACAGATTCAATCGAATTTGTTCTCATACGGAAACAGAGTAATGGCAACAGAGCCTATAAAACTTGTATCTTTTTTGTTAAATTATTTTGTTTTCAAGAAACTTTTTTCTAGAATTCCATGAAATCTTTTTGGTTTTACGAAAACCTCATACGCTTTTCTAATACAAAAATGACATCAGGTCTTCATAAAAATTGTAAGGTCTCCATTTTATTGATCGAACGTCATCGCACGCCTAAACTTTTCAAGGCGTGCGATTACCAGCATGCCGCCAAATTTCATATTACCAGGACTGGGTATGTGTGTGTGTTTCAAGTAGTTACTTAATTGCCTGCAAATTGCTTTCATAAAAACGCTATTCATCATCAATTACATCAAAAGCAAGCTAACAATTTCAAGCAAAAAGCTAGAAATAAAATCTTCCAAAATATACTTACTGTAAGTCTTTAAGAAAGCAAAAAACAAAACTGCAGCAGCAAGGCCAATTGCAATACCTCCAACAACAGGTTTTGTGTGGTCTTCTCCAGTCAAAGTCTCTTTAAAAGTCTCTGGGAACTGAGCTTTGTAGACTGAAACAGAAAATAAAAAAAATTTCTAACTAGAAAATTGTAAACAAATAACTGCATTGGTTACATGACTTTTGTGTGTTTAATTTACACTGGCAAACTATTACACAAAGGCCAATATGCTAAGGGCAGGGACTGGTCATTTATGAAAAATTACTGCCTTGTTCTAGAAATTACTCCAAACTTCATTATACAACTTTTTTGAGACCAGATTTGGTTTTATCACCATACTTTTGGCCAGATTCAACTTTACATATTGTTTGTGCTTATATTTTTGATTTTACTGAGAAATTAAGTTTGAAAACTTGTAAGGGATTTGACTGCAAAGTCATTTTTAGAGGAAATTTACCCCTTTTGTCGTCAATAACGGTCAAATCCCTTATAAAATTTTTATCTTTATGTCGTCATAAAATCAATATATTGAGAGCAACAACATAATGAAAACATCCAAGTGACTAAATTCTTGTTCTTAATCCGAATCTGGGGTCAAAAATTTTGTACAAGAAAAATGCAAATAGAAAAGTGGTCTACATATAGAAAATGCAAACAGTTGTCAGCATAACTTGAGCTATGCGTTGAAACAGCAGCTAAGCTGTGTGATTATGCGAGGTGCACCAAGAATAACTTCAAGGGAAATATGGCTGAGACACTTTTGTTTATGTTTATACGAAACTTTAACCTACTTTTCAAATATCATTATTAATGCCTACAAAAGAAAATGAACATTTCAAATTACCAATGAACAACAGTTTACGACAAACTTACGTTGTAGTTTTTCCTCTTTAGTCAAGGCCGACCACGGTCCCTTTTCCTTCGCAAGGAGTGCAGACAAGGATGAATCTGCCTCTACCCTTTCGTACGGAGTAGGATCAACTCGAATGTATGCCGATGAACGAGAGGCAAGGGAAAAATGTCTCGTGGCCAAACGACTCACAGGAAGCTTTGACAGTTGTCTGAGGCTCGCCATTTTGAATATATGGAAGTGAACCAAGGCTGTCCAACAATGCACTTCGGCCCTCGATCTGTCCCAGTGTCCGAAACTTATTGCCACAACAACAACATTTCTAGTTCATTGACGTTTTTTGGCAGCATCCATCTGAAATTTCGCGTCTAAAATTGCACAGAAAATAAAACTTTTAGAGCAAAGCGGTTGAACAATTCGCTTGAAAAATAGTTGAAATCGCTTAACGTTTCTACTTTTTGTCAAGTGGAATTATTCAAGGTAGACAATGACCCAAGGGCGCCGAGTCACGGGGGCAGCGGGGGCAGCGGGGGCAGCAAAGTGCCATTTTTATGAAATTGATTTCCAAGAATTATCAGTTCATATCAATATTTTGAATTCTAATGAAATCTGGGTTTCATATATCTCTTGTTACCTACATGCAAGAGAAAAGTCGATATTTTCCATTTAAATGAGAACTGATAATCGATTTGCCAAGCAATTTGACCACACACAAGATTTCGTTGATGAGTTCTCTTTAACCTTTACGATCATGCTGAAGAGATTTCAGATTGCTGCCAACTTTGACTCCAGATGTTCGATATATCAGTAAAGGCATTAATAATGTCTTAAATTCAAGCAAAGGCGTAGGAATCGGGGGACACAGAGTGTATATGCCCCCACTTTTCGAAAATTCAGGTAAAATGCTCCTTTGTAGCTTACCAAGTTGCTCTTTTTTGCCAGCTGCATAACCAAAAAATGCCCTTGAATTGCTTAGATGCTATACAAAATGAACAAAGGGGTGATATTTTGGGGCCATGATCTAAAATGTTTCCATCCGATCTGCTTTTAGTAACACCAAACAGCAAGATCACAACCAGGGTTACTGAAATGTGGTGGTGATGGCAAATTGGCCTTGGGCCTTGAGGTCTAGGGGGCCCTCGAGCTTTCCAGTTAGTGAAAGCAATTAGTAAGACATAACAAAATTTTACAACTTTTTAAACGATTGCAACAGAATAACTGCAAAAAATATTCTGAAATCGATTTTAAACTAATCTAGAGGCCATGCTCGCCAAAATTTTGCTTGTCCTGGTTGGCCTTTTTTGAATTCCCCCCATTTAATGTCCTTAAAAAATATCCTGAAGACTCGACTTGAATTGGTTAGCTTGAATTTATTTTTATGAGCCAGTACTAAAAGCTTCTTAAAGATTTGAGTGATTTGAGTTTCTTACGAGATCCTTATTGCAACCCTGGTGGCAACCCTGGTGAAATCTGAAATTTCAAAAGAAAATTTTTGAAGCCTTTTTGAAGCCAAGTTGTCTCTCTTCAGAAGTCCCAATGACAGAATGAAATGATTCCTTTAGCTGTTAAGATTTTGTCATACAAATGTAGCCCCAACTTTACGAATATTAAAAAAAATCTCAGAATTTTCATGGTTCATTTGTACGATTACTTGTGATTTTTGCAAGGAATATGTATGCAACGTCAGTTGAATTTGATTTAAATCATATTACCATAAAAGCTCTATTAAGGGCTCATTTATTTAGCAGCTTCGAAAGTTTAACAGGCCCGTCGGAACCGGGGGGGGGGCTGGAGCCCCCCAATAATTGTCAAACTGTAGTATGTTTCCTTTATAACAGTGTAGTGAATTAGAAGGAAAACAATGGGCAGCCTCCCCCAATATGAATTCGTTCCGACCGCACTGTTTAATCAATCAATTATAAGATCATCATCTTCATCAATATCACCAGGATAAATTGATACCCCTCTGATATCTTCAAAACCAATTTCGATTGACTACTAAGTCGCACAAGTTAGTCTTTACATAGGCCGTATTTAACGCACGCGATCTTCAAGCGACCCACTAAATGCGCATGATTTCTATGTTTGACATCAAAGGCTAAACAGGGGGGTTCTTAATAGAGAGGTAGGCTCAATAGAGAGTGGGAGCTTAATAGAGCTTTTACGGTAAGCGTTAGTAATTTGAATTAGTTGGACTTCATCTGGTCTTCATCCGCACGCATTCATCAATGCAAATAGTACCGAACGGCTTAGTTCTAAAACTGCACACGAACACTTGACAATGGTCACTACACCCTACAATCACAACTTCACTTCCTCTCGCATCGTAATACCTTCTTTTATGCACAACACCAAATGGAACTTCTAATAGCGCAGCATCATCAAACAGCAGCAGAACTCAGAAGACACCTCAACATTTTATGGTTTCAACTTTCTCATGCTTGTACCAACACCTTACTTAACATTTATGTTGTAGTATTAGTTACTCATGTCATAATTTGAATAAGAAACTATTCCACAGACGTTCTAGTAAAATTAAAAGAGACCTACAACTACAATTTAATTTACCCTTTTATTCTATGACCCACCACCCTTCCCTCCCCCACTTCCATCATCCCTTTTCTTCTCCGCTGCGCGGCATTCACTCCATCCAACATCTCCCAATCCGGCATCACCATCTTACATTTTAAATTCATTCACTCTTTCGTTTCATTTACTCTGATGAAGCCCTGTATGCCGGGGCGAAATATTAGTATTCGTTTAATTTTATTCATTTTGAAAATTTATCTTATTACATTGGATTCTCGTCGCCGTTTTGCTTTGTTCCTGAATTACATCTTCGTACGTATTCATATGATACTCATTGCAAGATTCACAGAATCCGGCGGACAGCCTATCCTTTTTCTTTTCATACAAAAAACAGTATGTTCAGAGGAGTTATATCCACAAGTTTTATAAGCCATGTAGATGGTCATAAGAACAAAATTTTCTTTTTATGTAAAGTAGGATTGGGTCCAGCCTCCCTTGATGGTTGATGTTGTGGTGAAAGAAATTTCGAGAATTAAATTTGACTGTAGTCTTTATTCAAACGTATCATTATGGGCGGTGCCCTATCTGCAGTTCCTGACCCCGCCGCATCATGAAGCTTCCGGCGCCTCTGCATTGACCAATAGAACTACATGATTCTCGATACTAAAGTTACGTACCTCTTTAACGCTAATTCGTATCCAAACCCAAACCTTGGTTTGGTATGAGTGACCACATGCTGGTACATAATATTTTCTTTGAGTGACCACATGGGCCTTTGCGATATGGCGTTTTAACAGCAACCTGGATTAAACAGTGAAACTAACTTGCATGCAGCTACGTACTTTGCGGGGATCTTCGCCAATTTACCTGGGAAGTTCTTCGAACGTTTCTAGTAGCATACAAAGGTATTTAAAAACAATTCAAGGTCATGTAGTTTTAACGTCCTAACTAATCGATATTTACTTTTCTGATCTTTTCTTTGCATAATTTGCATACCCAACATTACGTGTTTCTTGATTTCTGCTCCAATAAAAGATATAACTAGAAACATTGACCATAATTCTATCCATAAAATATTTTGAATGGGGGGAAGAGCAGCAATATTAAGATTATTATGGCTTAATTCAGTCCAATTATGGAAGAAAGGGCCCACGAAAATGTACCTCATTACTTTCTAGGTGACGGCCTTATGACATTTTTGTGCTTTCGAAGCTGGAAGCAATATTTTCTCGCTCACGAATGAAATATATATTACATCCCTGAATTCGACCGAACTTGACATTTGACTTTTAATATAGAGACAAATTATAGGTGGAAACTTAACCTCAAATAAGACTTTTAAAAAGGTTTTTGAACGGGCTTACACCTTGCAAAAGTCGTGAAAATTAAATGACACTGATTCTCATTTGTGAAATAATTGTAACTCATTCCATCTTTTAATATCAAAACTTTGCAAAGTTACCAAAATATCTCATTGCACCTGCCTTGGCAAGTTTTTAACTGTCACCGTGACAGTGTCTCAACTTATTAAAACTGCAGATCTTCATATATCCTGTGAGTTCAGGCACAACTCCCAATAACACAATTTATGTTTGCCAGTCTTTGAAATACCAGTACCGTCATGTCTGCTATGGTATACACCTGCACATTCAAAAGTGGTGATGCAATGGTGCGTTCGTGGCACACGGACATCTGGCCGTAAAGATACGTGGTCAGTGCTATCATTCAAAGACCTACAAATATTCAAAAATGAATATGAAGTTTGCCGGAGAAGATATTGGATTGGATATTGTTTGCACCAAAACCGGTTAGCATGGAAGATTAGTTACAGAAAACAACACCTGCATTCAAGTGCTACAAAAAATTTCAAACCCGAGTTGAATCACGTTAAGTCGTACTCTGGATAACTCAGACTTTCACTAAGTAGGACCGATATTAAACTCCCATTGGGTATTCTTTCCTTATTCAAGTGATAATCGTATCTCGGCCAACTCGGACTTTCACTAAGTCAGACCATTTCGTCACCCCCTTGAAGGTCAGACTTAAAGGGATTCAACTGTAATATACTTTAACTCTATTCTTATATATTCCCCCAACAACAATGACACAGACAACGTAAACAATTAATTTTCAAAGCCTTAATAAAAGAACCATTTCGATGCTTAATGCTTTGAAATATTGTGATCAAACTATCAAAAAATTGAGACATTTATTAAACATGTTTTTGCAGGCTCTTTAATAACCAGTTCTTAAGTATTGTTGAACTTGGCTCATAAAAATACTTACGTCATTCTGTTTTTGCCGTCTGCACCACGACAGTGACTACCGCCTACTTGCAAAAGTCTTTGGTTTTCTCACAAATTCTGGGTTATATTGCGATGAATACCTGACAGGAAAGGAGAATAAAAATTCAAAACTTAGTAAATATATGATAAAGAGCTTACAGACTTACAGAGTAGATGATTGCTAATTCGGTTTGTTAAAGATATCGAAACTCGACGGGGGTTCCCTAATTAAACTGTGAATTAAGAGATCAATGATTTACATATTCAACAAAAACGTCGCAATTACATCATACAAGGACAACATGCAAAAACGTCTATACGCTATTAACAGAACAATATGCCAGGGAATAGAATTTTCTGCTAATATTGAATTAAAAGAATGAAGTTTATTTTGGCCTTTAAAACCAACAATGCTCCTGCACAGAAGTTCTTGCTATAGGCTTCGTAGATGTTATCCATCTTGTGTTTAGAGTTGAAAAAATGAACAAAGAATGGATCGCGAAAAAAGTCCCTTAAAAAAAAAGAGTTTCAAAGGTTACGGTATATATTGATGGCTGACTAAAATTATTGAATTTTGACAACATTTGCATATTCCTTACACGATATAAAACTGAATTAGCAAACAAACACTACCTTGTGTGTCTGAAATAACAAGACCTCATTCTTGAGATTCAACATTACCTTGACGGATCATAGCTGTCTCTTTGAAGCAGATCAGACTTTCCAGTTTTTTCCCTCGTCAGCTGATTAGCTCTTGCCCTCTCTTCTTTCTCTCTCTTCAGCCTCTTTGAACGGAGTAATTCAATGGATGAAGAAGGAGGCGCAGCTGATGCCTTTTCAATCTAAAATGTTTACAGCAACAATACATGAAACTATTGACAACAGATCAAATCGCTAAAATGATATACGTTACAACCTGTTCCACTTTGTCAGTTTCTGTAAAGAGTTCTAGCGAGATCAGCTTGAAAAGGTTGGTATTCTGAAGTGTTATTTTTCATAAGAGATTTCCAAGGGCCACAAAAGCAAGATATTTAGCGCATATAACGAGAAATTTCATGGAATCTAGGGTAAGACGTCGATCTTTAGGAAGCAATGAAATACCTTAGCATTTAGGATTCTGAAGCCCAAAAGTACAACGTGACTTCTAAATGAAATCGTGCGCTGTCCTTGTAATTCTAAAGTCGCGTAAAATCATTCACCTCTTTATACTTTCTTTTGTGCTTCTTATGTTTATCTTCAGTCTTTTTCTTCGTCTTTGCTTTTAAATATTTTTCAACTTCTACCATAGGGTCTAATTTTCTTTTTTTCTTTTCCTCGACCCGATCCAAAGTTCTAAATGCGTAAAAAGAAAGCATGCAGATATCCATCTATCAAATTTCTATGATCCATGGTGGCATTATTCAAATAAATTTTCAAGTTTATACTACTGCTTACTACTATTTAATGTATGTAACAGCTGATTATTCTATAAAAGTTCGACATTGTTGAATGCTTAAGCCTTCCTTTTTTGGTGCATCACAACCCATAACAGATTTATCAAAGAAGTGTATCAGTCAATTCAGCGCAATTCTTGACATTTTTCCACACAACAAAGAAGATTCATCATATTTTGAGCCTATTTGATTAAAATGTTGCACTGCACTTTGGTACTTTGGTGCTTTGGTGCACTGCAACAGGACTCTATTAAATTTAGTTTGTTGATAATGCAGGATTATAACTGTCAACGGGCTTTTTTCAAATACACAAATAAACTGTTCATTAATTTTAATGCTAGAAGCAAATGAATAAACTCACTCAAGTGAATTGTCTCTCTTTTTTCCTGTTTCAGTTTTTAGATACCATGGACTTTCATCTTCAAAATAAACAATATGACAACCACTAAAATCAAAGTTTATTAAATCAAATTTCCAGAAACATTGGTTAACAAAAGATGACCAATAAATAGTTCCCTTTCTGTATAGATAACAGCAACAAGTGCAGCGTTAACAACAGGGCACAATAGGAACTATGCTTTGGGAGATTTTCTGGGATGCATTTGGAAAAGAATTTATGACAATTGATGAGATTCCAACTTTTGGACAAATACATTTTAGTTCAGGCCCATTTGCAACCAGTATCACATTATCAGGTAGGGACATCTACACAAGAGCTCTTGTTATATTCTGTGTCCAGGGCCACAAAATTCTTAATGCAGACCCTGACAGAAACAGGTATGTGGTACACTATAGCAGTAAATTCTCATGACAATTCATGCTACATTATTCTTAACATTATCTCATTGTATGAGTTTGGCTATGGAGGCTTGGAGAAAGCTTATTACTAATTTCATTTTTTTGACAGGGCTGACTCTTATACACCAAGCATGATACTACTATTAACATTTGCGCAATTTTCCAACAAATTATGAACAAAAGATACAGCATTATGAAATGAAACAAATTACCTTTAGTAACAGATTGCCCCAAATATGTCAATAAACCGATTTTTTTCTCAAATGACTCTTGCTGCTCCTTTTTCTCTTTTTCATATTCTTTGTTTCCAACTTTTGCTCCTTTTGACTACAGAAACAGCAAATACTTGGTAACTATTCAAATACTTGGCTTGGTAATCAACTTCTGTTTCAAAATAATTCCTGGTCAATAGTCAAACAGATTTAATAATTATTTAAAATGAGAAACAATTATTTACTGCACTGCTCTCTTCCGCTTTTTTGCTTTGTCATGCTTCTTTAACTAGTTGCATATTAATAGCATAAAATAATGCTTCAATGTACAGTATTCTGCTATCGTTATAGAAATAAATAAATACCCCTTCTTCTATTTCTCTGAAAAGATTTAAATGAGTAGAATTTTCAAATGAGCCTTCCAATGAACTGTCTCCTTTTTCTTGCACCAGTCTTTTTCTCAATATTTCAAGTCTAGCTTCTTTTTCCTACAAACAAAAGCTATATGTCACTCAACTACACATAATTTCTTTTGAAATAAATTAGTACATTTAATTCTTAAACCAGCACTGTGCTTTCAGATGAAACAAGTCAGTCATAAATGTTGTAATTAATAACAACAGGGCAATAGAGGAAGATGATTCCATTCTTGGACACAAAAAGAAACATTTCAGAACACAGCACAGATTTTGCTAAGAACAAAGTAAAGTCAAATTATTATTCAGTAATTCAAGCATGTTTAAACAGGTACAAGAACCCAGACTTGGCAGACATCTGACATGGGCAGGGTCACATGGTTCAAAAGCTTGGCTGAGCTTTTCCAGCGAGTTTAAGGCTTTCTTGCTTTATTTCAATCAGCTAACTAATATGTATCTTGTGATAAAAAGCATAATTAAATGCTAATGAGTTAATAAAGTGAGCCAGAAAATCATACAAACAAAATTATTGATGGAAGCAATGTTCTTTTAAAAGAAAAAGTATAAATTGAGCTAAATAAAAATGAGAAAAATGAACATGTAACTATGATTACTAACCAATAACGTTTATTTGAAAAGCACTTGCAAACGCTGACCTATGTGTACTTAAGTCAAACTCTATTAGAATCTAGAAATTAACTGTCCACTATCAACTTTTAGCAACTAAATAGAGTGTCACCAACCGAAAGATCTCTTCTTCTCTCTGCTTCCTCTGCTTCTTCTTTAGCTAGCTGTTCATCTCTTCTAACTCTTGCAACATTATCCTTATTACGAACATGCCACCTAAAAAAAGAATAGTGATTATCTTTTTAGCATCAGATCTGCCAACTCTTGCTTAACCTAGGAGTCTCTGTTGCCCACAGTGCTACCATAAAGAAAATAAAACTAAAACAAGCCCTCCTCAATAGGTTTAAAAAAAGGCAATTAAAAAATGAAAAATAATAAAAAAGAACAAGGAATTTAAAGAAAGTTGCTGGTACACTGACATTTTGCTTTTAAACTCATGGATTTTACCACAAATCCATACAATTATCATTTTTTTTAAAATAAATCTTTTTCAAAATCAATTTTTCAATTTACATTAATTTTTTAAAAATCCGTTAGTGACTCTATGTAATATGAAATTTTTCACAACTTCCTTCTCATTCATTGAGCATGTCATCACCACTTCTAAGTGAATTACCTATTAAAGGTAATTCATGGCATCTCATATCATAGGACATTCCCTTTATCATTCTTTTACAGCTTTTCTCATTCATGTTGACTTAGCTTTTCTTATTCTATATCTAGATCTTTCTCTATTTTTTTACTGCATCGTCTTCCTAATTCATCCTTAGTCAGCAATTTGATTTTCTATAAAATAATGTTCATTTGTATGTAATTAAGCTCCAATCAGGACACGCAATAGGTATATTGTCTCTTCTCTGGCTCCCTGTTCTTCACACATTAAACAGGAATGAGTTGGAAACAACACATAAGTCAATAGATGGATTTACTTAGTGGCTGCTTTGATCGATATCCCAAAGCACCCAAAAATGGTGACCATCATTGGTTAATCCTGATTCTTTTACAACATGTATACTTTGATGGCATCAAACACATGCCTCATCACAGCTGCTGTCGAACATTGTTCGATGAACACTTTCAAAAGTTGGTATTTGTATGTGAGTTTGACAAAATTCTGCTCCTGGAAAATGTTGGCAAACAATGCAAGGCAGCACTCAGCACTCAACCACAGTGTAATTCTCACTTGTCTTCTTCAACTGGGTACCAAGAGACCCACTGTCCTGTACACAAAACAGCTCTACCGGTTCATGGTCATCCAGCTCATAAAACCTTTGGCAATTCACTTGTTGCAGGTTCCTGGTAAACCTACTCACAAATCTTTGCTCAATATTGGACTTTGTTGTAACTAAAATTTTAATCACTGCTTGCATGGTATATGAAAGCGAGTTGACAAATACACTGGACTTTCGAATGTTGAAGTAATTTTCATATGTACCAGTTCTTTGCTACCGCTTGCCTTCAAGGAGAGAAGCTACACAGTGAATCTTCTTAGGCCATTTTCTATAATTTCCCATTCATTCATTGAGCATGCCATCACCAAGATCATTCATGGCATCACTTATCATCGGACATTCCCTTCACCAATGTTTACACCTCCTCTAATCTCTAAGTTTTGCTGACTCAGCTTCTCCTATTCTATGACTAGATTTTCACAATCATATTACGTCAGCCTTTCATCATCCTAATTCATCGTTGGTCAGTAATTTGATTTTTTTATACATACACTCCCCTCACAAAAGTATTGCACCACCTTGTTCAAAATGGCGGCACTTTTTGTCAATATTTTTACAATACAAAACATTTGAATGCATGAATTGGTGAAATAGGCATATTTTATAGCAAATTTCGGCGGGAAAAGTTTGCAAATTTTCCTGACGCCATATAATACCTAGTTAGAAATGTAAATTTAACGCAAAAGCATTATTGTTTGAAAAAGTGTAGACCACGCCAAAGGGAGAAAATTTGTCAAATGAGATGCGAGTCCCTACAAAATTTTTACAGGGAAGTGGTCTTTAGTTTTTGAAAAATTGTTGACCATGTTAGATGCAGCCACACAACAGCTTCAATAAATCAAAAAAGGTTTCTCAAGAGTGCTTCAGTAGTAATAAACCGAGAAGTGGGTTAATAAAAAAAATTGACGTTAGAGGGGTAGCGATTCTGTCTTTTTTATTTCACCATGTTTACACCAAGGTACAGTAAAAGACATGCAACTTGACGCTGAGCAATGTTTTGCAGCTCAAAATTCTTCCAAACAAAAAATAATGAGTGTCTTGCACAAATATAAAATAAAAATTCACCTGCGTAAAAGGAAACCATTTTTACAACGATTTATTTCCGAACAAGATAAATTTAAGTTTTTCTGTGGCGTCGTTCAAGTCCAGATTTGTACATCGTTGAAAATGTTTGGCTTCGTATGAAAAACAATCTGAACCATGATTTTAAAGGTTCTTGAAGAACTAAAGAATCGTTAATTAAAATAATTCTTCAGGTTTGGAATGAAATTCCACAATAATACGTTGCCCAATTATATGCAACCAATTCAAGGAGGCATAAAGCGGTTTCAAAGTTCACAGCTCCCGTCAAAATATTAAAATTTGAAACTGTTAAAAGACGTTTTGAGACTGTTATTTTGAAAAACGTTTTCTAAAAAGATTGAAGTTTTGATTGGTGGTTGTTTCACTTCCAACACACTCCCATTCGCCACTTAAACACAATCAATTCGCGCAACAATAGCTTTCGATAATTGTTGCGCCATTTTCCCTCCTTCGAGGTGGGGTGGTGCAATACTTTTGTGAGGGGAGTGTATGTTAATTTGTATGTAATTTAGCTCAGTTAGAATCAAGACACACAGTAGGCACATTCTCTCTTTACTGGCTCTGTGTCCTCCACATGTTAAACAGGAATGGCAGGGTTGGAAAAACACAGAAGTTGATGAATGGATTTATTTAGTGGCTGCATTGATTGATTTTCCAATGCACACTAAAAATCTGCATTTTTAAAAGAAATCTTGAGATACTTTAACATTAACTGTAAACAAAAAATAATGTACAAACTTCACAAAAGGGTCAATTAAGTGACAGTCATTTTACATAACAAAAGCTTTATGAAAAATTTATTTAGAAAAACTGACAGGTTTTCAAGCTTCAGCTTCATTCTTATTTATATTTATTTATTTGCTTAGGCCTATTTGGACTATTGTTATGCAGTGCAGAGCTAAAAGGGAGTATGTAGGACTGAAAGTTTTGCTTATCAAGAAGTCCTGGTTACCTTCTTTAAATTGTGACTTCCTTGTTTGCCAGATTGTTGTCATGCTGGAAAATTATATAGGCAACATCCAGTTTAAACAATTCTGTAGCTTTTTGAGGAAATGTAATAGGAACGCTTACTGTTCTTTTAGCAATTCAATTTCAACACCAGAAAAAAAATTGGATACTATGGTAAAATAAAGAGTCTTGGAAATATAATAATAAATGACGCATAGAGATATCTGACCTTTTCTTTGGTAGAATATTCATCTTCTGGATTTATGTTCCTACCTAATGCGTTTTCTTCTTCAATCCATAAAATATTCTCGTTGTTTTCGTGGGACAGCACGAACGAGATTTTTAAAAAATGGCTTCATTTGTGAAAACGAGACAAATGTATTATGGAGTTTTTGTTGTAAGCACTGTAAGTGAAAGCCATGGAGGAAAGAGCAATTTTAACTGCATTTTCAGATTTAGTACTCTGTGTTGCTTCAGTTGCTGGCTTTAAGGTAGCAAATGACGGTTATACGTCAACAGTTTTTGGATTCTTTACGTTGGCACTTGCTAGCGGGCTTGGTTGCTTTCGCTTTGCAGTTGCTTTTCCTCAACAGCAACATGCCGTTCTAAAGCTTCACGAGTACTTTTCTTTTCTAGGATCAGCAATAGGTAATTCTTGGAGTTTTTCCATGCTTGTTGCTTTATCCAGTAAATTTTAAATTTATCAAAGTTTGCATGCCAGACTGAGATGCCAAAGAAAGCTTTTAGGGTGGGAAGATTACTAAATATAGGGGGTACCAATGCACTTAGCGACAAGCGTACCTCGTAAACACACTGAGGCTGACCAAAACCCTGTCAACATGTGCGATTTTATAAGAGAGATGCCTGCGGATAGATACCATAGTGCAGTGCTCTGAGTCAAAGTTTTGTCATGTCAGGGATTGGAACCACTGGCCCTTTGACCTGTTCCAGATTGGAAACTTTGTCGCGCGCTTGCGATATATTGCCAGCGCACTCACATTTTCCATCCACGCACTTTTGCATTTTGACCGTGCAAAATCCCTATTTGAATACGTTTCACATTAATAACAATACAAATTTCTTAGAAGTGCTTTATTTCAGGCACGTAGTCATGCAGTCAGGCGTTTCCAGTCTGGGATCTGTTGCCACCCTGACCCAAGGTGACATCCATGTAAAGCTCACACCGAATATGCGCCAAACAACAGTAGAAATATAACATTTTTCGTCCATGCCTGATATTTCATGCCTAAGCCACACAGATTCCATGCTGGATACTGACCCTAGACTTCTGATATGTTTCTGCTTAGTGTTTTTCTCCTAATGTTTACTGATAGTCTGCATTGCATCTAAAGTGTCATCCCTAACCATATGTGTAAGGGGTCTGAAACACCGGTTTAACAAGGGATTGCGTAAGAAAATAAATTAAGTAATTTTTGCTTCATTTTGCTGCTATTAGTGCCTTCATCAAAATTGAAGCAAAACTACTGAGGGAAACAAATCCCAAGGATGGGTGAAACAATATTTATGATGATCACCCAGGGATGGGTGAGACGATATTTTTGTTTCCTTCTGTAATGTTGCTTCAATTTTGATTAAAAGCACTTTTTGGTAGTCAGTAGCAACTAAATTATGCAAAACCTTTTTTAAATTTATTTTCTTCTCTCTATTCTTTGACAGGTCTTCCACTTCTTGCAAGCAGCTATTGTATGCAAGGGGGGATAAAGTATCTTCAAACTGCATATTTGATCACAAGTGTTGCTGGACCTGTTCTGCATGCATCTGGACTTTGCACAAAGAGCTTTATAAGAGAATTCAGTAGCACATTGGCTGTACTCTCTATCTTAATCATTTCCTTATTCTTATCAAAGAAGGGAATCAATTTTTATGGAGTGTTTGGGAGTCTTGCCTTCATCATTGGTGGCTTAGTGATTGGCACTAGGGGACATGGCCTGTTGGGGCTAGCCAATGTTGATTGGTTTCATTATGCACTTTCCATGGGTGTTTTGGCACTTGGAAAAGGACTTGCAGTATAAAAGAGTACTTGATCCTGCTCAAAATACTTTCTATTGAGACCCAATATCATATAGCATTGTACATTTTACACTTAAGGCATGTTAGCAATAGGTATGTGAAGACTGTTTAGATACTAAGTATCTGATAAAATAAGTGTACTCAGCAAAGAATCAGATTTATAGAATCCACTTTAATCATATCCAAATCATGTGTGAGAAGTCCTTTTAAATTGTTTGATACCATTTCCTGCAAGAAACTGCTCCTGTAAACGGTCATAACCAGTGGTGTAAAAGAGGAGCTCTTGGGGGTCAACCCCTCTCTACTTTCTCTCTATATTTGCCTCTGCATTTTCATTTTTTGGCTGTTTAAATAAATGGACCAAATTTGAATGTAAAAGAAAATCACCTTAGAAGGCCTCTTGCTACCCTCTGCCATCGGCAGCCTCCTTTGGCAGTTGCAATTAATTTTTTGGCTTTGCATTTTTCATTGCATTCAGTTTCTAATGTATGCTTATATAGTTAATATATATACTTATGTAGCTTAATGGGAGACTAAGACGTCATGACACTTTGCATCAGCTTTTGCATTGTTGCCTATAATCTAATTGCTGCTTACCGTATAATTTCAGCCACCCCATAACTGTTCCAACAATCATAGTGGAAAGACCTCTGAGATGATTTGTCCAGTTAATGCCTGTGAGCAGTGCTGAAGCCGAAAGTAGCTTTTCACAGATAAGTCTAACCTGTACCGTAATTTGTGCGATTTTAAGTGTAGATAATCTTTCTTTACTTATGTTCAACAGCATCAATAGACCTCTTGTTCTCCTATGGAAGTAGAAAAAATCTGTTTCAAGATGGCTTCAAAATCACAAATTGGCTGATTCCAAAAGCGCAAGGAAATGCGAGAATTTGAATTTAAAGATCTAAGTTGCACTGAAAAAAATTCTTGTGGGAAAAACTGTTGGACTACATGCTCCGACTGAATGAAACGTCTTTATGTTGTACATCTGTCATATTTTTATCAAATTTTTTTTCGAATGGAAAAGTTCAATCGTAGTATTAATGGCTTATATAGTAAGTTTTCTGTACCATCAGAGAACTGATAGACACATACGCGTCTCTACAGTAGGCTGAAAAATTGTATTAAAAAGATGCTTCCAATGATTAGGCTTTGGTCAGATATATAGACTGATATTATAGACTGTTATTTTAAAATATGTTAACTTGATAAGTTTCCTGCGCGACACATTTGGCTTTTAGATGGGTGTTGCAGTAAAAGCGCCTTTGTCGCACTATTAACCTCTCCTCTATCATGCAGAAAGTGTTTGCTACTGCTTCTGTTGTTCTTAAGTGTCATTGTGTATCAAAATTGCGGCGATAAAATATACACATATGGCATTCATCTAGAAGGTGATACAGCAAGCTCAAGACCAACTCTTGTCGCCAGAGGGTTGATGGCAAGGTGAATTAATTTAAAGCCAAAGACCCTGGACACGAGAAAATTTCCCACGCCGAAACTGTTGCAGTAAACAAAATCGTTGCGTTGTTACGCTCTCTTCAGATTTCTTTCGATAAAAAGAAAAAACGAGGCTACAATTTCGTTTTAAGATGGACACCCAATCTCTATACCAAAGAAAAAACTTGACAAATGGGTAAAACGGTATATCCTCCAATAAGGCTTCTGGGGGTAATCAATTCAATAAGTTTTTGGATGGTGCCTAATTCAGAGGGTCTTATCTCGAAGTTTACAAATAGCTCGAAATGTAGCTCTTTCGCAAGTTCATTTATAATTTTACCTAGTAGCTTTCTTAAATATCAAATAAAGTTTAATTCAAAGCACTAAAGATAATTTTTTTCAGCAATATTGGTTGTCTTCGGTGTATTCCCCGCCAATTCCTCGTTGATTACAGTTTTTTTTAATTTTTTGCCTAATTCAAATAATTATATGAATAAATAAATCACGGTATGTATTATTAATCGCTAACACTAATGGTATATTTTCTGTTTTATTTCGATTTAGTTCCCATGGGGGCTTATTAAAGGGAAAAAATAGCATTTTAGAAGGGTAGAGGCTTTTAAAAATTTTCTTCAAGAGTGGGAGCTTTTTTGATTGAGACTTGAGACCGCTCGGCCATTTGCGGAGGAGCTGCCAACCTGCAAGAATTATGCAAACGAGGTTGCCAAAACATTTCGTCATCATAAACAAACGATCTGTGGTAATTTTTTGTCAGCTGATGGGAGGTAACCTGATTTGAAGCAGCAACTTAGTATTAGAACTGCATCGCAAAAGGAAAGAGCTGTGAACTGCATCTTTCAAACTAAAGCGAATTTTTTTCAAAGTGATGGCAGATGTTGAAGAGTCGATAACGCCAGAGGGTGAGAGCTCCGCTTGCCAAACGATCGGCGTCAGTGACGATCAGCCGCCCTTCAAGCGAAGAAAAGCCCAAGATTACAGCCAAGCGAGAAGTACAAGTGACCTCGAGACAAGATTGTTACGTGTTCTTTCTTGCTCGGTGTGCCTTGATTTGCCCTCAGGATCCATATATCAGGTAATTATAAAACTAGCTCCTTTTTAATTCTTGCTTTTCATTTCTAGCAGTTTTTCAATTGTTTTTACGGGTGGCAGATTTGCTTCATAGTGATGTAACAGCCTTGTACCAAAACATTATTACGCACATGTACGCATGATGAAATTAGTTTGTTTTTGCTTGCTGGAGCCTTTGGCAAGTGAAGTGTTTTTTTAGTAAGAGGCGTCAGTTTAAAAGCAATATCGGTAGTTTGCAACTAATTTTTCGGTGCCAATGAAGTTTCAAAACGAAAGAAAACCTTCCTTTCGCTGATACGCGTCAGGCTGACCTTCCAGTTTTCTCTTTTTACAAGGGTACAGCAATGTATCAACAATGAAAGATCAATTATTTCAACACTTGACCTTGTAGGGTGAAAAATTTGGCTGTCATTTTGTGATTTCGGTGGCCCTCTTCACGCTTAAATGATTTGCTTTGTGAAGGTGTCGCGTGACCCGCAAATTGAGGCAGGATCTGTTTTCAATTTGAGTTGCAAGAATGCTTTGAATTTCACATTATTGTTTTTGAGTCTTGGTTATAGGTTTCGGTAGAGCAAGCTGCGGTGTCTTTATTCATATTTTCGACTATTTTTTATGCTCCTTGAGTTACCAGATGTGGTGAGATTAGAACTGGATCCTAGGGTTACTGTCAGGGGCTGGGATACATCTACATCTATCACAATAATCAGTAAAGCCCGTAAAGAGCATCGCACTGATGAGGTTCTGGTCACTAAACTTGCGAACAAATTTCAAAATAACTGAAAATGGAAAATGGAAACAACTGTTCACTGGAGTGGGTATATAACTGACCTGGATATGATGTTTGCAGGTTGAGTGATCAGTCCCTATGTGGCTAAACATAGACATTACAAAATAATGAAAATAACAATAGATTAATGAATTAATGAATCAACTTTGTCCCAGAAAACTCACCACACGCCACAACAAAGAAAAAAGAAAAAAAGAAGAAAAATTAATCTAATTTTAAATGCCATCTCAATGCTAACTTAAATAACTTCAGAGTGATCTGATTTTTAAGCTCTAGACATATTTTTGGCCATAGTTGCCATTTTTGCTTTTTGATTCAACAGAAAAAAGTTGTTTTCTGTGAAATAATGTTTGAACTGCATGAACGTTTTGATATATTTTTGAAAATTTCAGCAATGAAAGATCAATAAGTATCCTTTTCCTCTATAAAAAGAATTTCTGTTTCTTGACTTAAAGGAACAAGCCATATGTTTGATATCACACCAAAACAAGATAACTTTCTATCATTTGCTATTAATTTTTAACTTGTTTAGGCTTTCAAAAAAAAACCATTGCAATAATGAGGTTCACAAGTTGCCATCTGGAGCTTTGAATTCTTTTTAATATGATTTGTTTGAATATGTAATGTAAAGATGTCATCATCAGCCTTATTTATTTCCCATCAATCTTTTCCTTTGGCTACAGCTGCATACAGCTTAGTTTTCATTTCTTGTTGAAATTAAAAAGCTGCTTGTCATAGTATTTGCAACTGTATGTTAAGACATTATGCATAAGGTGAGCCTGAAATCGTTTGTGGTGGAATGTTGTGGATCAAAACACAATTAAAGTGTTCAAACATTGTTTACATAGGTCAGTAACAGTAAAGCGAGTAAAGTACCACAATTATCTTCAGATACACGAAAAGCTAGTTCTGAAATATATTTTAGGTTTTTATTTTATGCAGTGCCCAAATGGCCATCTCAGTTGCAGTGGATGCTTGAGCCACGTGCTTGCTGATGCGAGGTTGAAAAATGAGCCTGCCACCTGCCCTAGCTGCCGTATTGAGATCAGCCACAAAATATGCTCACGAAATTTGGCTGTTGAAAATGCAGTATTAGAGATGCCTATTGAATGTCACTTCTGTCACACAGAGTTTTCAAGAAGTCAGATTCGTTGGCATGAAAATGAGCAATGCCTTCAAAGGTACATTCTTGTTTTATTTCTTTTCAGTCGATCAAATTTTTTACAAGGTATTCAATATCTATTACAGTTGACAAAGTTTTTCTTTCAGTTCTTAGTGAAAACTAGGATTTTTCAGGCTGGTAAAGGTAAGTTCCTGAGAGATATTGTTGATTTACACAATTATTTGTCAGTTTAATTGTCAAAAACAGGTGTAAAGTCAACAGCAGCAGCAGAATACCTTCACCACCTGCCAATCAAATCAAACTTTTGAAAATTGGAAATCTATTGTACATACATTGATTTTTAGCTGTAAGTCTTTCCTGCACAAAATATTGGCACAGTGGCAGATTAAAGGGGGCAACTAGGGACAGTTGCCCCTCCCTCCTTGAGTTGAAGCAAGTATGGCGCCCCTTTTTTGGAAATTGTGCACCCCTTTTGAAGAATGAGAATCAAGTGAAAAAGTTTGTGAGACCAATAGGTTAATTTGCTCCCAGGATTACTTAAAAGTTATGTTGTTTATTCAGAAAAATGGATCTAAAGTTGTTGTATACAGCATTCTCTCATCATCAATTTTTGAAAATTTTTCAGCGCCCCCACTACCAACTGCCCCCCCTTCAAGTTTGCTCTGGATCCGCCCCTGTATTGGCACATATAATAGTCATTTATTATTTTCTGTTCTAATATCTCAGGTGTTCCTTGTTTTTCCATTAAGCCTTAGATTAATGCCACAGAGGACCTGTTGCCCATTTAAGAATGGGAGGTGTTACAACCAATTATAATGAATTTTGCACTTCAGTTAATTTATCTTTAGAAAATGTCCTTTGCCATTATTGAAGACAGTGTACCTGCAAAAACAGAATTCAGAAACAAACAGAATCCTGTTTCAATGTTTTAAACTGTGCTTGGCCATAGTTGACTATTTGATGTTGTGTCAGTTTATTAACTGTTGGCAGCTTGTCCTTCTAGTTCTTTTCAGCTTTAACTGGAATTTTCAATTATTGTATTTCGCTTAGACCCAACTGCTGAAATGTATTCTATAACCAATGTATTCTATCACATTTGTATGCTTTATGGATAAGAATATTGAAATTTATCAACAACTGTGGTATTTTTTTGTACTTTCCTTTATTCTAATTTTGTGGTTAATAATTGGCAGCAACACTTGGTGAGAGAATAACCCTCTCAAACACTTTCAGCATCAACCTCTAGGTTTCAATTTTGTGCTTAAATACTTTAATAAGTAAATGGCTGATAAACCTGTAAAGCCAACCCTGCCCAGGTTGGCAAAGGCATTGGTCTACTACAATCCTGGACAAACAGTTTTTGACCCTGTTTAATGTGTGCACCCCAACTTTTATTTTCGGGGGGGGGGGGTGTACATGCTTTGTCAAATTGGCTATCTCAAAGGGTGCTTAGAATTGTCATCACTAAATCGTGCAGAGTGAAATCTGATGGGCTGGTATTCATTTCTCATTTAAAACTAAGATTCATGTAATTTAAAGTAAAGTTTGCTCTAAGTTTTTAAATTTATATTTCAAAGAAAGAGAAGATGTGTACATTTTACTATTTCTATGAAATGATGGAAACTATGCAAGTGCATACTTCTGTTTCTAGAAATACACAGTTCCTAGCACTTATACGCTTTTTTGTAAAAAAGATTTTGCAAAAGGAAGATTCGGTAAACTGAATGTCTTCACTAATAACTAAACACTGATAAAAAATATATTAGACTATTCATATAAAGACTCCATATGCGTGTTCATCTGATTGTACTATTTCTTATTTGCTTGGCAACAAAATTGATCATTTTCGAAAAATACTGGCAAGGCTCGATGTGTTAAGGTTCACAAATGTTGCCATGAAGTTTTTCGAAGGGTTTGATGCTCTAGCCACGTCCGAATGTTCAAGCAAAACAGTGGCGGAAGCATATTCACTGAATTTAAGAAAACATGAATTTGTGCTTTTATATTCGAAATATAACATTGCGAATGGTAGAGGGTGGTAAAGGGGAATCATAACCATGAAAATATTGAATTTGCCGTTTCATATCAAAGATCTTTGCTTTCTCTTATTTCATGGAATCGAGAATGTTTTTATTCATGTTTCACAAAAAATTTATTCACGAAAAAATTATCGCCGATCAAGTTTCACGAATTTTCCTTTACCACCATCTTTTACATTGAAGTTTTTGGTTTTTATTTCTGATCTTGAGAGACCCCTAAAAAGCTTTCGATCGGAAATTAAGAAATACATTTCTGTGCTCAAAAGTACTTGCTATAGTTTCTATCCATAGAGTTTTGAGAGAAGTGTTCCCCGATCAATTCCTAGTTGCAGATGAATAAAAATTACTTGTAAATTTCTCCTTTTTCTTTGCCTTAAAATATCACACTATTCGTATTAATGTCTCCTTGATTGTTTCATCCATATCAGGACCTACAGCGCTGGAGAATTAGACACCGTTTCTCTAGGGCAACAAAGAGTGTACCAGGTACAGTAGTGAAGCAAGTATATTCTATTTAGTTATCTTGTAACATTAAGCGGGTGGGTGGGTTATTTCCCCCAGGGTGTATTCGTAGACGTATTGAAGTTGTATTTAATTAATTCTGGTATTCATATTTAGATGTACGTTGACAGAACATTATGAATAACAGCCTCATTATTCATGTACGGTTGCTTTTAGGATCTCGAATTGCAAGTACGCTGTTCTAGGCTGCTGTTGGGAAGGGCCTAAGGCCAAACAAGAAGAGCACGAGAATGTTTGTGATTTTCCCAAGAAGACTGGTTCCGAGCTGATTACGTCTGTCGTATCGCATTTCGAGAAGCTGAATGAGGCCATGTCTCATCAAAAACTGTTGGTGCAAATGATGTCTTGTGAAAAAATATCAATTTGTGGTTAGCAAAATTCACATGATATTTTGTATGAATCTAAATCTTAATACTTTATTGTTTTGTTATGGTTCAAAGTTAAGTCTTATCACAAAGATTTTCATAAAATAGAATTGATGAATACCGACTGCTTATTCTATTCATATCATTTCAACGCATTTTACTGTTTCGTATGAAGGTCCAACTGTTAGCCATTCTTCCCTTTCGCTTTATTTTCGATGCGCATCTGGATGTAGATTTCTGCTGACCTTAATCATTACACGACCTTTGTTTTTTGAGGATCATCCGACAAAGATGTTTCCGTCCTTCCTACATACTCAATGGTTTTCTTTTAGATGTATTGTTGTCGAAAGTTGCCTCCTCAGATTTTGATATTCTGTTACTCTATTTCATGCTTCTCTTCGATCGAGAGCCGTGTCTGCTCTACTGCTGACATACCCTCGTGTTTTGCAAACTGCTTAACTATCATGTCTCGTTTTATAACTCTATCTATCTTGCCCTCGACCTTGGCAATTTTACTATGGAATTCACTGCCCAGATGTTCAGCTTCATTGCACAAATCTAAGAAGCTTCATCTTCTCACAAGCTCAAAGAAGCTGAACTCTCGCTAAGAGCTGCCAGCTTGTCTGAGCGCTTTGTACTCCTACTTTATTTCTTATCATTGTAACAGAATATATTTTTAGCATTCGGCTAAGAAACCACTTTTCGGCAGCTGCTAGTCACCTCCTCGTGGCTACTGCCTCAAACTTGTACTACAGATATACCATCATCCAAGATCTCGTCCACACGGATGTAGATACCGCACGTGTCCCCGCATAGTGTAGTCAAATCCGTCCTAGACTTAAGAGCTTCTCAGTGAACATTTTCTGTAGAGCATGCACCATCAGGCATGCACCATCAGGCATGCGCCATCAGGCATGTGAGCTAGTATTACGTCGTCATATTAAAAATATCCGAATTGGAGCGTTCACACGTAACCGGATTTGTAGCGCATTCAAAAATTTCCACTCTGTAGAGCGATATCGAAAATTTGCGGATACGATAGCGTATTCGAGGAAGACGGTTAGACAGAAGCCCGCCCGATCCCCAGAAGAAAAAATTGCAGATTCAAAAATATCTGCATACGAATAGACTAAGAAAAAACTTTGAGCCGTTATAGTTGAATAAATAATATTTCGTTTAGCTACGTGAATATCAGCTACGTTGAGAAAAAATATAAAACATTCTGGTTGACAACAAGTATCATCTTGTTCTGTTTTAGACTTGCAGCTTTCACCGAGTCGAACCGATGACTTCATTCCAAAATTATTTTACGAATCAAACCGTTTCAGTGCATTTGACCAAACTTGGATCATCAAGGCAAAGATTCAAGGTGACGAGAAAAGCATCGAGAGGAAATTCGCTTATCAACTGGTCTGCAGGAATAAATGCAATCTTGAATTGAAATATTTCGCTGTTAAAGGACCATTTGGCGACATGGATATTGTTCCTGAACTTCAGAGATTTGAGTTTCAGGAGGACCATCGCGAAAGTGTCTTTCACCCTATTGCATTAAAAACTCCGTCGGACTGCAACAAACTCCTAAGCTCAAAAACGATAAATTTAAGACTTCTGTTGTTTTTGATTGGCAAATAATACATTTTGCTAAAATGCTAAAATATATTTCAAGCCATATATATTTATATTTGTAACAAATTTTAACATCACTGCATATATTTGTGTTTAAAGCAATTTTTTGCTCTTCTGTTGTTGAATTTCCAACAATCTAGTCTTGAATTTTTGTCGCAGACAAAACCATTGTAAATCTCTGTACTCATCAAATTATTTCAGTTGTGTGTAAAATGTTATATTTTTGGCTGTCTCTTACCTCTACCACTACCTACCCTAGTTTTTGTTCGGGAGACGAAACTATCAGTCTTAAACCAATCAGTGTTGCGGGGTCATAGCACATGCGCATTGATAACAGAATTCGCACAGTTGTTCTGTCTGTGACCACACAGAACTTCCTGCCAGGGCTTCAAGTGATAATGCGCATGTGCAATGACCCCGAAACGGGGGCTAGTGCATGTCTGGAAGACGGGCATGATTCATCTCCCATACAAGTTTGATAATTTCAAAAAGTGTGATTTTGAAAGGTTATCCTTTTTAGACACACCTGAGACTATTGGCGTCAAATAGCGGGTATAACGTCATAGAATAAATGGCCGGCATAATGCTTTCATACGCGCTTCCAGAATTATCTTATCGCGAGAAATGTTTGTCATTATACACCTGTTGGATTACATTTTTATCATCAATATGTTTTAAAGCATCTCGTCACTGCAAATTGAATTCAATTAAAAAGCGGTTTTGCAATTCTAGATGTTAATAGAGTCAACTGTGTATAGCATATTCACTACACTGCATTGCATGCTTCAGTCCCTTGACCTGACAACAGGTGTCAATAAAATCATAATCATGCCTCGTTATCCACGCACTTAAGCAGCTTCATGCTTTGCAGTCTTTTCCAGCAGATATTACTTGTGCCAGTTTTCGACGACGTGAAATAGCAATAGACATCAATTTCGCGGGTTTCGCTTCCTGTAAGGTGTAAATGGCTCTTGCTTCTTCAATAGAATGATAACCACGCAATAGAATGATAACTTCATATTCACGCATGTAAAAATGTTTTTCTTCATGGTACGCGATAACTGCCAAATGGGAAAAATTCAAAGAAACAGGTGGGTTTTGGAGGGCCTATCAATCCTCACTGAAACGTGTTTATGGTCACCTCAGTTTGATAAAGAATCTCAATTAAAAAATTGATCCTATTACGGGGAAAACTACATCAGCAAAGCTCGCGCCACGAGCTTGGTTATGGGGGAGGGGCCAAGGCTAAAATGTAGGGGGCCACGGCTTCTTACCCCTTTTACTGCAGCTTTAAAACTACTTGCTTTGCAAAAAGGTTGGGGGGCCATGGCTACCCCGGCCCCCCCAGTGGCGCAGGCCCTGATCAGTATTGTTGATTCTGTCAAATACCTTGGCATTACCATTGATAATAAATTAACTTGGGTCAAGCACATAAGTACAACTTGTAAAACGTTTTCATCAAATCATATGCTAGGACCATTAAAGAGGATGAAGTTCTTACCAACAACAACAAATGTCCTTGAAGAAATTTATTACAAAAAAATCATTTCAGGGATCACTTATTGTATATCAGCCTGGGGAAACTGCTCAATAGCTTTGTTTCACAAACTTGAGACAGTTCATTCAAGAGCTGCCAGACAGATTTTTAACTTGCCAAGGGGCAACCCCTCTCTTGCATTTACCCACGCAGCATTTTAAGTGGTTTGATAATTTCTAGGGCTTTCACTTTGTTTGTAATTAGGATTTATTTTGTTTTGCAGGTCCACATCAACCTTTGGTTGCCTTACATTTAACCTGCTGTAACAAATACAGGGCCCACGCCGCGAATTTGAAATTGGGGGGGGGGGGGCCAAGGCTTATGAAATTGGGAGGCCAAGGCTACTTCCACCTTTGATTGTAGCTTTGCAATTATCTGCTTCACAAAAAAGTGGAGGGGGGGGAGGCCATGGCCATTCCGGCCCACCCGGTGGCGTGGGCCCTGAAGTAATGTATATGATATGATATGATATGATATGATATGATATGATATGATATGATATGATATGATATGATATGATATGATATGATATGATATGATATGATATGATATGATATGATATGATATGATATGATATGATATGATATGATATGTTATGTTATGTTATGATATGATATGATATGATATGATATGATATGATATGATATGATATGATATGATATGATATGATATGATATGATATGATATGATATGATATGATATGATATGATATGATATGATATGATATGATATGATATGATATGATATGATATGATATGATATGATATGATATGATATGATATGATATGATATGATATGATATGATATGATATGATATGATATGATATGATATGATATGATATGATATGATATGATATGATATGATATGATATGATATGATATGATATGATATGATATGATATGATATGATATGATATGATATGATATGACGCAGACTGTATTTAATTCTTAACTTCTCCATCTTAAAATACGTGACACGCTTAAAAAATATATTGCCCTCTTTACACCGTAATCTGTAGAAGGTATATAATATCTTACGGCAATTTGACGTAGAAAATGACATCATTTTGCTATATCTTCGATTTTATTATTGACATTGCTCAGGCTATGTTCACATTGCTCCGTATTCGATTTTATTCGTTTTCATATCGACCCGTTTTACCTGTTCACAATGCTCCAGATACATTTGATAACGGTGTGAAAACGATGAAGCGTTCACATTGCTCCGCTCTGGAAAAAAGGAAAACGCCACGAAATGGTTTACAGACCTTGCGACTGCTAATACACTTTTCAATCAAGTCACTGCCACTAATATTCCTCCAAGTAGTGTAATAACTTCGAGTAAATCAACCATGTTAAGAGAAGTTGTTCAAATTAGCGTGGTCTAAGCATCTTGCTGTGCTGTTGTTGTTTTTATCCCTTTCAAAAGTATCCGTTTTCGGTGTTCACACTGCGTTTTGCGTTTTCGAAAGTCTCCGTTTTCAAAAGTCTCCGTTTTCAAAGTGCGTTTTCAAAAGTCTCCGTTTTTGCCGCGGAGCAGTGTGAGCGCAAGCTGAAAACGGATACTTTTTCATCCGTTTTCATTGGAATCCGGAGCAATGTAAACGTGGCCTAAGACTGTTCCCGGTTATTTTACTTCGAACAGTGAATGAAATCCAATTCGTCGACCACCCATGAGGTTGTTGTTCTCTTTGGAAAATCTCATTGAAAGAATTTCAGGCGCTAAGAGCTCTACCTGTTCATTGTTTATTTCTAGACATAATTAAGGTTCTCAAAGTGAAAATTAAAATAGCACAAAACCATAGTCGCAAGAAGGATGACTATGATAAAACCAATGATTCCCAGTCTACTGATTTCAACATTGAACATGTCTTTGCGGAAGATTGATGATTTCGTAACTTCCTGTTAATGAGTCATCTACATATGGTAAAGGCATCACATTCAATCGCCTCGATGTCGTATTTCCTGCGTCTCTTTCTAAATTTACAGCTCAAACAAATCTTTTTACCAGCAAGGTTACGAACTTCTGCTTGTAAAAAAATGTATAATAATGGGTCAGAAAGGAGATTTAGTGAATACAGCCAAGTTTTGATTTGCTCAAAAAGCAATGTCCTTTGCCTCCAGAACACCACAATGATCGTCGGAATGCATTCAAAAAGTATAAAGACGACAAGAAGTCCAAAAACGGTGTATAAAAATTTATTGCTTTGTGTTGCTTTATTTGTATGACCAACTGTTCGCCTTGATTTTATGAGTCGGGTGAATATTGAGAAGTAGGTCACGGCAAAGAGCACCAAGAAGGTAAAATCTAAGATTGCCCAAACATACTGCTTGTAAGCATAACGCAAAGGCACACTTGGATGAAAGCATTGAAAAATGCCAATCAGGAATCCTGCAATCCAACAAGCAATGACAATTTTGCGGACAATCATTCTGCACATAAGAATCCTATGCCTCAGCGGAAAATTGCACCCGAAAAAGCGATCGAGAGTAAGCAAATAGATCATTGTATACCAGGTGAGATACACCCCAGCTTTCAATGACCAAATGACATGAAATACCACGCTTGTTGTAGGCACTCCATGATAGACCACTTGCTCTTCTATGATCCAGCTAATTGCGAGTGTGATGTCAGTAGCACTGAGGCTTATGACAATCATAGATTGTATACTTGCTTCGTTTCCAAGGGATATTAGCAAGTAAATCCCGAAACTGTTAAAGAAAACAGCTAGCACAAGTGTTGTGTATAAAGCTGTGGGCACTGAAGTATCTAAAGTCATGCTATGTTAAAGTATACACAATCAGCAAGATTGAGCTAATATCCTCTTCTCGTTCGATACTGCACTCATTCGACAAATAAATCTTTCATGTGCGCATCATGACCCATCAAAAAGGTCTAGTCTGTGACAGGTAGCTTCGGTTGCTTTCAATCAAACACCGGTCCTTTGGGGATTAACGAAAGCATTATAAAATAATAGCTTACTGTGCTTTGAGATGAAAACAAGTATTGGCTTCTGCTACTGTAGCCTGAAATGAATTGTCTTTCTTGGTTTACTTGTGAACAAAATTAAACTGGCAATGCTTTATCTAAGAAACAGATGTTTTTCAAAGAGGGTTTCAATTGACCGGTCTGATACATCCTATTATACAAAAAACCTTCGTTTACAAGGAAGTGAATGTGACCCGCACTATAGATTTCTTTTCACCAAAAAGACGAAAAAACACACATACTTTTTAAAGAACCTAGCTTGGGGCCCAGAACCTAGCTTGGGGCCTATCTGTTAAGTTCTTTATTTCTGGACATTTTTGTTCACACTGTAACACAAAAGTACCCTAATAGCGCTTTCAAGCACAAAGAAGGCATTAGAGAAGATTTACAAGAGTACAATTACAATACCCATCAAGAATTAATATGTCTATTACTTAGGTAATTGATATCTTTAATACAAGACAGTCTTTATTCGCATGTTCGTATAAGACTCTAAATTTATATTGGTAAGTTACTCAGGGATGTTATCTCTAAAAGTGTAAGTTTCCTGAATTCTACATGTCGTTCCTTATATAGTGATGCAGTATAAATAGCGTGTACTGCAAGAAATATGGTCATGGCACCAAAGTGACTCTATTAATATAATGTCTCTCCGTAGAGTGACGCTGCCGTATAAGTACTCCACTATCGCTTAGTGTAAAAACATGGTCAAATGTCCCCATAGTCGCCAAATGAATATATGAAATAAAGAACATAAAGCAAAAGATTTGCAAACATCATTCCACAGCAGCATATCTTTTCTCAACTGGTTTGATCCTTTTTTTTATATAGGTCTTAAAGATTAACAATTTTGTCGATATCTAATGGACCAGCCTGCTTTATTAGATGATAGCCACACAAACCCGAAGTTTAGCTCTACCTTTCACCTGTACGTCCTGTTTGTTACAGAACAACTTTTCTACGAAAGATTACAAGACTGAAGTACACAAAGTGTTGAATATGAAGATAAGCTGCCCCTTCTATATGCTCAGGTTGGCCCATTGACCGGTCCATTCAGCACTACAATTGGTCTCTTAGCAATTTGAAAAACTAATTAGTGATTCAAGCGATATCTGTTAAAATAATAGTTGAATCTGAACGATATATCAACAAACTTTATCTTATCTATGCAAATTGACAGCGACAAAATTAGCTGAAATAGCAACCTAGTGAACCATCGTTTATTCTTTTGTCTAAAATATTGTCTTGCGTTATAACATTTTGAACTTTTTCATGAGAAGGCTATTAACAGCAGGTGCACCACTATCTCAAAGAAGAAGGCAAGATAAACAAAATCGACAACACATAAATTATTGATGTTTTTAACTGATATCTCGCCGAAGAAAGAGTACAGGACTTCCTTTGAGCTATGAAATTAAAAACGATCTTGTGTACAGTGCATTTGATATTTAAAATAGTTTGATGAAATATTGTGGTAGGAGAAGGTGTACATAAAGTACCAAAGGTTTTGGTTGTATTTATATTCTGTGAAGCAGGGCATCCGAAAATTAATCCCACCGAATTTTTTTGAAACGGGAGTTTTTTCTTACCAAAATTTTCAAACGCTAAAAAAAATCTCGCTTTACACTGATAAACTTTCATAGTGGAAAGATCTTTTTACCTTGGTAGCGTTTGAGTGTTAGCATATATCCAAAGTATATCAATTTTCAGTTCCTGGTTCTCCTTGTCATCCACAAATAAGATATCCAGCTCATCTTCACTTTCATCTCTTTCGCCCTCTACATCCAAGAAGTTTCAGTTCCCTATAGGCTGAGCCATAGTCAATAGTTTTTTCTATTGACTATGGCTGATCTCATGTTTCTTCTAGCTTGTCATAATTTCTCTCAATTATTTCGATTGAACCCTTCAAATTTTAACTCACAATCGATCAGAATTTCCAATCCCCGCGTTGCAATTGATGATTGGAAATATTGCGAACTGTAAACGCCTCCAAATAATTTTGCTTCATGGGTTATAAAAATGTAAGAAAAAGGACCTCCCAAAATCAGAGTTTACGACATTCTTGCCTACTCTTAAGGCAACTCGGGCAATATAAGACAAAGGGTACCAAAATGGAAAATGGTTCATACTTGGTCTATCTCACTTTAATATTTTCAAATGTGACATTTTCAATACCTTAGTAATTGGGTCACTATGCTGATGACAACATATAAGCTGATGTACTGGAAATTTTTAACAATGATTTCAAGATAACAGTAGATAGCAATATAACTTTCTTAGTGTTGAGATTGATTTAATTATTTTGATTAAAATTGATTGATTGATTGATTGATTGATTGGTTGATTGATTGGTTGATTGATTGGATTGATTTAAGATTGATTTAAGTTTGACATATATTTATAAGTTTTATAAATGACAAGACAAAAGAAAAAAGATTATTATCATTTTTAACTATTGCCCATTCAAAATAATGTTAAGCAGCAAAGGAAGCCAGAATAAACTAGAGAAAATAAATGAGAGGATTATGACAAGCGCATTTTTCTATTCATTCTTCTATGAAAAATTGAATAGAAAAATTGCAACAGCATAAGATACTAAACAGCTAAAAATTTAATTAAAACTTGGTTCCATGAGAACAAATGCACTTGCAGCAAATTGACTGCCTCGTGCTATCTACGAAATCAATTAATGGTAATCTTAATTAGTGCATATCTACTGGTGCAGAAACCTATAGTCATTATTAGATGTCTATAATCAGAAGACGCCAATAGTTTAATAGAAAAAGTAACTTGAACAGTTTCTAAGCTCAAAAAGTTAATGATCTACATTAAAAGAAAACAAATTTCTCAAGAAAAAATTAAGAAACGCTAAAATCCAAGCAAATATTTAACAGCAAAAGTAATTGCTGATGCTGCTGATGCCATTTTTCAAATGCGACTGTTTGTCTCTTGTCATTACTAATTGGAAGTAAACAGTCGTTGTTGCTTGTTTACTTTCATTAAAGTCAACGGATGGTTTCTTTCCACAACAAAAATATCATTAGAAAGATTGGTTAATAAACAAATTGTTAGTAGAAATATATATTTACATATATATACATAAGTCTTGTAACAAGGTATGGTAAGCGGTCACAGTTGTACATATTATTTTTTGGCAATAACTGTTTTCGAAAGATTTTTTGGCAATAACATCCAGTTGTGCTGGAATTCTTTATCTTCAAGCAATACTGTTACCTGGCTTTAAGTACCTCCACGTCGAGAGTTTCTGCAACACATGCTATTGCTATCACCTTATATAGGAACGCCCAGGAGTGCAGAAAAAGGCATAGTTATAAAGACGATTCACTAACACCCGTTCTATAATCGCGCTGCAGCAAGCTCTTGTTCCTCTAATGAGGTGACACATGGAGATTCCAATCGTGCAAAAATTCTGCGAAACAAAGTAAAGCCATGCTCACGAACTGCTGGTTGCAAAAACACATAAAGTATAGGATCACATAAGAGATTTAATGAGTACAAAATCGTACGTGTCTTGTCCAGTATCTTTGACTCGTTCCTATGGAAGAGTTTTACCATTGAAGGGATAATTTCGAAAAATAAAAAGGCAGTTATCAAGCCTGCAACAGTGTAAATGAATTTGTGATGGTCTTTGTCCTGACTATTGGACACGGTACTCTTCCTTTGGCGCTTCAGGTATAAAAAAATGGAGGCATATGTCGCGATAAATAGTGCCAAAAAACAAAAGTCGATCACTGACCAGACAAAACGGTCAACAAATACTCGCAGTGATATTTTGTTAACAATTAAAACAATCACGATGAACAAAATGGCGATGATGCAGGAGACCACCAAACATGCATAGATAAAATTAGTTCTGATGAACACTTTGTGCTTGATTGGAAAATTACAGCCTAAAAGGCGATCGAGTGTTATCAGGAAGATCATTGCATACCATACCAGGTAGATACCTGCTCGGAAAGACCAAGTAACATAGTTAATATCGCAACAGAAGCAGCCAGCAAACACAATGATTTCATTACAGAACCATAGAATGGCCAAAAGAATATCAACACAGCTCAGGCTCATCATAATTATCATTTGGTTGGTTTTTCGATTTTTAAGTGATTTCAACAAATAGATTCCAATGCTGTTGCCAATAACAACGAAAGCCAATATGATATTCGTAAAAATCATCAAGGAATTTGGCCATGTTCCTCCGTAATCCTCTTCTTCGCATAACGTCATGATGTCGATTGACTACGTAGGATCTAATAGATGTGTCATTACGTCACATGTTGATTTGATTTGTAATTACTCTTACCTTTAGAATGCAATTGATGATGTAAATTTACTTGCAAAGCAATAAAAGGTATCTGAAAATTCCACGGACGCTTCTTTAATAAGGCAGAGAATTATGGAGTTTTCTACATTATAGAGTTTTCACACGTTTTCCAAATAACTTGTCGCTCCACTCAAGGTAAAGTCACGGACTGCATTTAGCTATAATTTGCTAGAGTTCTGCTGCTAAGTGTGATTAACGATAGAATAAGTTTGTCATATTGACCATAGCACAAAACGCATATTGGTTAAATGATCTTTGGACTGCTTTAAAACCACAGTTACATTCGAACCCTAATCCAACGAGAAGTAAATGTGAAGCCGTGCTTGTCCAAAAGTCCTTGCTTTCTCAAATTTAGCTGACTTCAAATAACATACAATGAAACTGCTCAAGATATGCACCAAGCTTGGACTGCTTTAGCTTTCAATTATTAACAGATATACCACAACGCGTATTGGGGTTTCACAACCGACTGGTTATCACATTTAGAAACACGATAAAACACTTGCGGACTCAAGAGTTAAAGTAGCAGGTGTCTTAACTTATTTCCATGTATGTTGCTTGTTCAGACAGCCTTACTACCAATGTTTATATATCAAGATAGGCAACCTATAGATTACAATCGATAATAGCCCAAATTTGTCACTAAGAAAACAGAGACTGTTTGATGTCCCATATTCTGAGTATGCTTTTCAGACAAGATTTAACCCTCCACTGTAAACAATGTCGTCATGCAGCAGCTTACTATTCTACTCTTCCTGATTGGCTAGACACGCCACCACCAACCACTTTAACTTTAAACAACGTGAACGCCAATTTGTCATGTTTCACCCCAATCACAGCTTCCATAGGGCTAACCCAACACCATTCCAATGGCTCGTTCAGATGGAAGTAGGACTACACATTGACACGTGCTCATTCATCCGTGACTAGATCGTCCACCTAGTCAAATTACATAACCCACAAAACATTTGCCCATTGTTTGTCTTACTTTTGAATTAGAAAATAATATTATCTAAGCCCACAAACAAAAGTCTGGATATTTTGGGGCAAACTGTTTGAAATTCCCAAGCATATAAAAATGAAAGCGGTTTGTTAACAGGTAAAACACATTGAAACTAACTGAGTTGTCAAATGTACGTGCATGTAACTCAATAACTAGCAATAGATCTAAACAGTCAGTCCGGCTTTTAAACTACAGATAACGAAATCTACCGAATCAAACGTTTTCTCTGAAATTACCCAGAGATAATGAGCATTAGATTAAGCAGAAAATTAATATCGATATATAGATAAGAAGTAACGCGAGAAGACGAATGGCGCGTTTGATTGATATATGAATTCCTCGTTTTATACCAATCGATGGCTGCTATCCATACGAACAGCTGAAAAGACCAATAGAAAAAATAATTCTTTCTGTCTACGCAAGTCGAGATCTTTCGTTTCAATGTAGACAGACTCCATGAACTTTTAATGAAAAAACAGCCTTACGTCTTCAATAGACTCTATACAGATCTATACAGAAAATTTCCGCTTTGTAAACTTGCTTATCAGAAACTGAACTCAGCTCTGATTCGCTGAAGAAAACACCTTCGTACAGGCGGAACATTAAAAAGAAAGTTTCCTTTGAAAAGTTATACGTTGATATCGTATTATTGTTTGTGTAGTTGAAAATGCAAAATTGCAGAAAAATATTTTCTTTATAAATTGATTTTCAAAGGTTTAAAGTCTCTGGGTCTACCTCTTATAAGCATTGACAAAAACGACAATTATACATTTTTGAAAACATATTTTCAACAATTTTAAAACAGATAGTTCATTATTCATGTTGCATAACTTAATGTCACTTAGTTTATTATCATATAACAAAAACCATCAGTATGTTTTTTGTGAGATTGGGGATGGAACGTCAACCAACGGCAATTTGAGATATGTATGACACTTTAAGGGCCAAAGATTTTCCTGCAGAGAAACTAGCAAATAAACGGCTTCTGAAAATCCATTACCTCAGAGAAGTTCTTTTATTTCCTCATGTCGGGAAACAAATCTAATCTAAAAGCAAATCGTTATCTCTTGTGAACTAAAGTAGTTATGAGGCCAGTTCTCCTCTCCTTTGGACTAAAAGAATTTCAACAAATGTATTGGCCAGTAATGTTGGTTTCCTGAATACACTGTTCTGGTAACTTGGAGTTGATCAGAAGACTATGACAGACCAATACCTTCAAAAGTATTCAGAATCTTTTGGCTGCTACCAGAACCTTTACTTGTTCCTTTGAGGATAGTTTTCGATATCTTTTTTTAATGAAACTTTTCAGCATTGCCTAAAAGAGCCTACCCTGGCGACAGAAAGTTACAATAACGGCCAAGTGATTCGAAGGCTTGTTCGTCCCACGTGATTCGAACTCTGCCCAGCAGTAACCGGTTGACTGGTAGAATCATCGTATGAAAAGAGAATGCTAAAGGCAGCGTTGAAAGAAACTGACAAAAACTTCTGGAGCAGACAAGTGTCGTTTTTGTGATGTACTTGGTATATAGGGCTTCTCTTACCATTAAGTGGTACCTTGTGATGCAGAAGGGGCATTCTTCATAATCAAAATCGAGAAAATCCAACATAAGCAGAATTTGTACACAAAAACACATTTCTATCAGAAAGAAACAATACTCTTTGTAAATCCATCAAAATAAGCGGCAATCTACGATTACTCAATTACCACAATATTTGTGTTATTATTTTCCTACAGGAAATAGTCTTGTAATTAAATGAATGTTTATTTAACGAGAATCAAGACAAATATGAAAATGAACTGGGTATTCAGAACAAAATAAAGGGGACAGGGGTGCACGAAAAGCTTCTGTATTGGAAGCAAAATAACAGTTAATATTTCTTAACAACATTATCAAGCAATTATAAAAGTACTGGCCAGCTTCTACGTAACAAAAAAGGGGCCTTGTAAAACTTCATAAAAGCAGTAAGAAGTTATATTCTCGCCATTAAGTGAGAACTTTACCCTGAAAGCAACGAAGATCAAAGATCGAAACATTCTGTTACTTATCTTGCTTCGCAACGACACTTCCTCAACTTTTTATAAAAGGCAAAAACAATGTTTTTAAAAATACTTGATAAAGCTACAACAGCATAAAATCTGAAAGTGCTACCTCAAGGGAAGAAAAAGTAGATCAAATAGCAAGGTTGAGTTTTTTTGTGTTGGATAAGACGAGTCAAATTACCTGATATTGCTTCAACACTTACAATTTCGCACAGTTTTTTATCTCTTGTCTTAAACAAATTTAATAATTTAGCCACAATATTTTTAAAAAGACATTAATTGGAAAGATCAAAAAAGGTTTTGGAAATTACATCTTGCCCGTCTGACATTCGTTGTCATCTCTTTCTGACAAAAAATAAAAAAATTGTTCATATTTCAATAGCTATCAAGTTGTAATCATTCATCCCCAGATCCTGAGCTGCGCTTAACCTTTCGTTGTCTTGGTGATCTTCTTGGAGAGGATTTACCTTGCAAAAGAAAACGGGGTAAATTAACTTCGTCAAAAGGACAATTTATCAACAAATTATTGGCGAAATGCTAAGTCACACACAATATGAAATGAATGTTTATTAAAACTACCCATATCCTAAGATATTGCTGTCTATTATTGATGAAGACAATTATTCTTCAAGATTTTCTCCCTGTTTTGCAGTTTTAAAACACTGCTTAAAGTCACCAAACCCCAGAAGATACAAATCCAAATCAGAAAAGACATCAAAATAACACATTGGACCAGCAGTACCACAGAGGAATATTCAATCATTTTTTGTCACTGATGACTTACTGAAATCGGTGGTAGTTTCTTTTGGCAGCCAGTCATAGTCCACATCACCATGCTGAGTCCCAACCTCAACTGGGGACGATTTGGATTGTGTCTTCTTTCCCTGGAAGGTTCAGAAACGCAAAATCAATATCTGACGATCCTCAAATCTGATAGAATTTATATGCACAACAGTTGCAACAAAACAATACTGAAGAAGAGTTCAAAAACGTTCGCAAAAACATTTGCAAACAGCTATCTTCTTCAAATGCAAATCTTGAGAGATCTTTGAGTGCCATCTTTAATAGGGCTAAATAAGCCCAAAGAGTTAATCTAGACATATGCCCATCACTTCTGCATTATTTTTAGTTCCCAGCCTTGCTGCCTTGCTAGTCCGAAGTTCCTGCCTTATTAAACAATTTCAATCTACTATTCTTGTTAAGGCTAGATTTTTCATTTTTATTGACTGTGACCAAGGTGCAACTCCGGTCCGATCACAGTAGTTGCTGGACATACAGAACTATTATTGTATTTATTTCTCATATTTTGTTTTAAAAAGTGGCCTGATGCATGGCATAACTTTAAAGACCATGAAGAACACGTCTTGAAAGAATGCTTTTGCGGATTTGAAAATTTCATTGCAAATTTCTGGTCAGATTCCAGCATCAAGCCACAGTTGGCATGTCAATTAGGGCTCTGATGAAGAGTACCTGCTGGAACAGACAGAACCAAATAGCAGAAAATTCAAAAGTAGCTTTTAAATATCTTCGAAAATGTCATACCTTTGCCGATGAAAAAGCATAATTAACTCCAAAAATGACTAGAAGAGCAAGAGCAGCCAAAAACACATACAGGAAGAACCTGGAACGGAAATTACAGTGAATTTGAAATTTGAATACAACAGCACCCTCTGTAAAAAAAATTATAACTTGCAAGAAAACATGCCAGATAATTGAGATAAAATTTTCTATTTTCTTCTCTCTATAGCTCTTTACTTTTGAAAAAATGCATAGGTGGGGGCAAACTTTTTTCTTTAAAACGTTTTTGATGGTTTAAATCTATGCTGCCCTTTACAACTGCCTCCAATAGTTGTTTTGTATAAAGACTGCACAATTCATTTTCAAAATTGTATTTTGTCTCATTAGAATAAAAAAGTTAAATTTTACGCCATATTTTCCAGGCCAGATTACATTTCTCTACAATAAATAAAAAGTTTTTACAAGTACACTCACGTTTCCCCATCGAAACTTTCATCTAATTCTTGGAAAGTTATAGTTTCATTGAAGACAGCTCCTCCGTATTCAGTGCCAAGCTAAAAAGAAGGTCAGCAATGAAACTCCAATGATCTCAGAAGATCAAATCAAAAAAAGTTTGAATTTGGACAAAATAAAATAAGGTGGAGGGTTTGTATTACTTACATCATCTTTATATGTTGCCATTATGACTAGACCAAATGGACGTCCTCCGTAAGATTCATGGGGATGAAAGTTGTACTCAAAAGCAGCCTCATGGTTTTGCTCAACCAGTCGGTTGTAGCGATATCCAGTGAAGTTTTGTACAGAGTAACTGTAATCTTGTGGGTATCTGAATGAGGCATCAATGGTCTCAAATGTAAAATCTCGAAGACCTCTGTTTGCAAAACCAATAAGGGCATTGATGGGTTTTCCAGCAGGGAGCTCTGCATAACAAGATGGAAGTATTCAGCTGACACAACTGTGGTTATGAGTCTATTGGCAACTGCATAATTTACAATAAGATGTTACAAGACAGCTTCAATTATCACAATAGAAGCTATTGCTGTGTATCATGACATATAAGAACACTTTACTTAAATGCAACAAATTTACGCCCTTTGTTCCTAAGCCCAGTTTAGAACTGTATGTAGCAATATGTGGCAATTCTGAAGAAACAGGAAACAACATTAGCTCTAAAATATGTTTTATATAATTCTTAGTCCATAAGAAAAGATTGATGGAAAAAGCTTACGTTTATCAGGGAAACTTGGGAATAAGACAGAAAGTTCAACATCTGGATGAGATCTTAAGCCAGTTACTTCACTTTCATCTTCTGCACTTTCAGCCTGTGACAGACAAGCAAAATTTGCATTATTTCAAGATAAAATTTGAATGTTAACCAATATATGTAGGAATGTAATAATCTAAAAAATTATGTGGTGAAAACAGAGATATATTGAGGAATGACCTTTTCAGTTTCTTCTGCAGGGGCTTCTGTACCATCATCTTCAGTTTCAACCTAAAGGAAGGTGATATTTAATCAATTTTATTGAATTTAACTAAAAGAATTAGGACAGAACCATTCCATCATTGTTATAATAAATAAGTAAAATTTTATGTTGTGAACCTTAAGTAAACAGTTGTCACTATAAACTGACTATTTTCATTTCTTCTACTAACAAACAGTTCTCAAAAAAGCATCTTTGTTTACATTGCACAATCAATCATGCCTGTGTCCAGACATCACATAGTTACGCTAAAATTCCAAACTTGTTCACTTGTTCACTCAATTCAATCTTATAGGAGAAACAAACCAAACATATAACTGTTCATGCTTGTTTGGTTGGACTTTTTTCTTTGATGCCCAGTTAAGATTTATTAATTGCAATTTCATCAAGATTCATTATTCACCTGCTGTAACATTTAGTTTTGTTTTGCTCTGTCTCTTCTTTCAGTTGAGGATAATTCCAAATCTAGTGCCTAAATGGCCCATTGAGCAAGGTTTTTGCTTTTGGGTGAAAATGTACTTCTCGATGCAGTAAAAATCTCAGACATTATTCCTTTAGCCCTAACATTATGCCAAGCAAAGTTAAACATTATTCCCCTAGCCATGTAAAGTCTTTACAAAAATTTCCCCTTTCCCATCAATAACAAAAAAATTACAGGTCCAGCATGCAAAAAGTTATTCAAGTGAATGTATCGAGTTAAACAGTGATGTAAAAAGATAAAAAATAAACATATCAATGCTAAAAAATAAATAAATGCAATGCATTATGATGAAAGGTTATCACACTATCATTCACATGAATAACTAAAAACACATGGACTGTTTGTGGCCTGCGTGCAGACCTGTTTATTTTCTTGTTTTAAGTTTTTCACATTTTCTTCAGGGAATTATCTATACTTCACAAACTGTCTTTGGTACAGTGGCTTCAAATTGGATGCTGATTATTTGTACACAAAAGTGGTTGCAAGTATGCCAACAGAATAATGATAACATGTCTTGCATGATCAAATTTATTCAATGGCTAAATGTAAAGGTAAAGGTTAGTCCCTTATTCAATATCTAACATTGATGAATGCACTGTTAGGGGCCCTTGGTCCTAGGGCACATGTGTGGTATGGTGGCATGCAAAAATATCCTCAAAGGCATAAGATGAAAAAGAAAAGTTATGATTTGTTCTTTAAAATCGTCGAAATACATTTCTTTAGATTTTAGGACAAATAGTTTTGAATATAGCAACATTCTCGCAAAATAAGTGGATACAAGAAAATTTGTGCCATTGCAGACATTATTTTTTCTTTATTTGTCAAGTCTGCATGAAGGCTAGGACAGATGGTCTATGTTAAAAGCCTTATGGATGTTGAGTAGTGTTGCAGGAATGGCTTACATACATGGATATGGCCTATTTACCAGTCAAGAACCTTGTCTGAATGTTTATGGAAGAAGCATATGAACAATTAGTGTATGATGTGACATGTCATAAAAATGCTTGCAACTTTTTATGCAAATATAACTATTATCACTTTCATCATAATCATAACCAAATATTACATATATTTATATTTTGTCAATGACTGAAAATGGGAAAACAGGAAAAAGGAGTTGTAAAATAGATGACTAAAAAAATTGGTATATTGGGCCAAGCATGGTGTGTGGAACTTTAACACACAAACATTATATGAAACTACTTGGACCAGTTATACCACAACATTTCAAAAGGGCATAAAAAACAGAAACACATTGCAATACATAAATACAACCATACTTGGTGCTATCAATCGTATTTCTGTTTTTATCAGTGCCATTTTAGAATAAAGCAGGCCTTGCACTAAGCAAAATGAAGGAGCTCCATAAAACAAGCTCCTAAGAAACTCAAGGCGCTTTATTTCACAATTCTGTGTAAAATTGCTGTTCTAAGAAAACGAGTCAAATGGAATGATCCAAATGGAAACAATGCATTTAAAGTATAAATCATTGCAATTTTAAATTATCTAAATCTCAAAATCGAATTTTTGTTTGTATTTACGATGAAGGGAAAGTATATAACTCTTTTTATTCAAAAAAACATTTAATGTAGGAATGGTCTCATGAGGAACTGGATACAAAATCTAGTCATCAAAAGACTTGTGGTATAAACTGGTGTATATATAAATCTTATTAACCAAAATATTTTGGTGATTTGAGAAGATATTTTATGCCTTATCAACATTATATATATATTTTCAAACAATATTTTGCCTTGGTGAAATATATATCATTTAACATTTTCAGGCACTCATTAAACTGCTCTCCATGGTATTCATATTTAGGTGCACTTTCTGGGCAAGGCCTGATAGAGGCAATTCAACCACAACCAAAGATTACAATTATCCAGAAAATCTTATTCAGTAATTGGAAAAATGAACAAATGATAAAATATCCCAAAACCGATAGAATAAAACAAGATGTGCCTATGATGCAAGATGGACATTTCAAAGTTCATGTGATCGACTTTGAAACCCTCTTTCCAATATTTCTTACTTGGTGCTCATGTTTATCTTAACAATTTATAATTTGCTCCAAACCTTGGACTCAGTATCTTCATCAGTTGTTGCAGTGGCCTCTGGGTCACCAGTTTCTATCTCATCATCAGTTTGATCTTCCTGTGCTAATGCGCATCCTATATAAAAACATATTTCTTAATTTTGATCCCTATTTTTGCGATACAGATGTGTGAAATACTTTGAGAAACCATGGATTCAGTTGGCTATTCCAAATACAATTCATAGAAGTTGCAGTATAATGGCATGCCAGTCAAGTAAAGGTTTTCAGAAAATATACAGCTTTCACATGATTCTAATACTGAAAATGGTGATCAAAATCTTCCTACAAGTATATACAAGCAAAAATACCAATCGGGAAAGCAGCAAGGCTATTTTATCAGAAAGGAGCAATTTTTCAACCATATATCTTATGAATAATTGGAATGTCTTACATCAACAGAAATGGACACAGTTTTTGGCTGGAGGCACTTGGATACTATTGTGAGAGGTGAGACAATACAATCCTCCTTAAATAATTTTCATGGTAATGTTGCTATACTGTTTGCTTATATTCATACCAAAACATCAACGAGAAACAAGTTTCAACATTGAAAAAAATAAGCATACAGGTTACAATTAAACAAAGGCAAGGACGACTTTTAAATATTATTTGTCTATGAAAAAGATACAAAGTATATATAAAGGTAAAGATATTAAAATAAAGAACTCCCTTGCTTTGCTAAATTGTTGAGAACACTGATAAGAAACAGATTGAGTGAATGAAAAGGTGAAAAATCAGTGTTGTTAGTTGTGTTACATTCTGACACGTAAGTCGACGAAAACGAGTTCTTCTTTAGTCTTAGATAAAAAATATTTAATAAAGATGAGTTAATCATGATAGAGTATTCAAATGTAGACCCTCGGGGAATTAAAGGGCTCATATCATATTTCTGCATCTCATAGTGACACGTGTAATAAGACTTAGGCCCATAAGAGTTCTTTGTTTACCTGTCTAGAAAAAAACCTGAAAGGGAGAAAAAATAACGCAGGAACTTACCATTGTTGAAAAGCACTACTGCTGGAAAAATAACTAAGGAGAGTACAAAAAGACTTGAAAATAATTTGAACATCTTGTTGGCTACTGTTCCAGGAAGATGCCAGTGATTCAGCTGGATATGCTACGTTGCTTTATGGCCTAAAGACACCTTTGTTGTTCATAAAATCGAAAAGAGGCAGAGAGGTAGCCCTGCGAGGCTTCTTCGCATTAACACAAATTTAGTGGAATTTACACATCCTCCAATATGAACTACTTGAGAGGTCAAAAGATGTATCACAGCAAACGGGGTACTTGATACAAATTTAAAATAATTAATTCTGTATTATTTTTGGCCCCTATATCCTATTTTTCCGGAGCACCTTTGAAAATCTAACAGAATCTCTGCATTTTTATGCAGATAGCATATTACCGATGGATTTAAGAAGAGTTTTAGAGTAGCAAAAAATCAAATGAGACCTAGGCCTATGTAATTGTCTTTCTCCCTCCATCTCGAGCATCTACAAATGCATACATACTAAAATGTACATTTCTGTATTATGTTTTTTGAAGATAGCGTTTTTGCCTCGCAAAGGTAATAGGGAATGAACCTAAAGTTGTCTTTCTTGATGATTTTTATTTGACTTGTATATTTTTTGTGAAATTTTTGGAATAATTTCCTTGTAATTATTGTAAATTTAGCTGAAAAAATTAATGTATTAAGGTTAGAAATAGCCACTCTAGAAAATTCTATCTAGCTCTATTTAGGTTTCATAAGAGCTTTGGTTACCGGTATGATGGAAAAGAGCACCAAACAGCCCTTTTATTTCTAGATAATATAAGAAAAATAATTGAGACAATAAGGCATCAATTTTTTGTAAAAGTGAAGCAAATTCTGAGCCAAATGAATTTCAATTATGTGTGCTACAGGGCTCATGGCCTTTTCGTTTTCTAGCCTAACGATACTAGATCTGGAATAGCCATAGAACTTGGATAACTCTAACCAACGTCTATGTGAAGAAATAAAAAACCAATGCATAGCTTAGCATGTGGAGAATGAAGAATGATGTGCGTTATTGTATTGGAATAACTGCTACATCAAACTTTAGTGCAAAATAAGCAAAATGTCTTTAAATTGTATGGCTATAATACCAAGCCTGTTCTCGTGTTAGTATCTCTTTAATGCCTACTTGAATTAAAAATGAAATGGAATGAAAATGTACTTATCTTGTCTAAACAAAACAAAAACTCCAGAATTTGGATAAGTAGCTGTGTCTTGAACAATGGACGTGGCTTAAATCACTAAAGTGAATTAACTGAAGTGTTCAGGGGCGGATCCAGGATTTTTGGTGACTATAGCTCAAATCTTTTGGGATCGGAACCACGCCCTCCTTGCTTGCGGGACACGCCCACTATATGGGCAAATGATAAACCATGTGTGTTTATAGTTGCTTCGTATTCATAAATATTCCTTCGAACATCCTTTTTCTATTTCCAGGGACGCCAGAGAAGAGGGTGTGGGGGTACAACCGCCCCTGTTGCCCTTTGGCAGAAGGGGCAAGGGTTGTTTTTAATAAAGTTCCCTTGAAACTGGCCAATTGTAATAATCAGAGAGATTCGTATGAAATTCTGAACTTCTCAAAACATGTAAAATAATTCCTTGTGCCGAAAGTTAGCCAATGTTGAAGATACCTACAGATAATAAAATTGCAGTTACGTATGAATTTGTAGAAGCTGAGAATTATCTTTCAAAAGCCTTTTTACTCAAGCCTGCCCCCCCCCTTGCCGCTTGGTCGTTCCGCCGTCCCTGTCTATTCCCTAGTAGGTCCTTGCCTTTGAAGCTACATTACAGGGGACCCAGGATGTGAAAACGAGCAATAGTCTACTGTTGCTTTACAGGGGACAGAGAGCGGAGAAATACCGTGGATACTCATATTCTATTGGTTAAAAGGCCATTTTCAAACCTGACTATAGCTTGACTATAGCTCGCGCCAAAAATTATAGTACGGGTTTCATTGTCTTCGATGCCTTTTCCAGAGCAAATCCCCAGACCGACTATAGCTCGGAATATCCACTGTAGCTCAATTCTGGTTGGTTACTGTCAACAAAGAACGAAACTTCTGATTCGTCTAAGTTTTAATATTAGACCATTCTGCGCTCAGTGTTTTATATCTTATCTGGAGAGGCATTGTGATGACACATTGCCAGCAGTGCATGTTTGTTAATCGCATTTGATAACCTATACCGCTGCTTTCAAATGTGAATTCCGAAAATCAAACACTGAGATTTTGACTATAGCTCGAGCTACAGTTGCTATAGTCTGGATCCGCTCCTGGTGTTTGTCTTCTTATTTCAAATATTGTATCACAACACTTTTACTTTACAAGAAGGTCGTATCAGGCGATACATGCTACCCGCAGTGGCGTAGAAAGAGGGGCTCAGGGGGGAGGGTGGCCAACAAACGCCCTGTGACAGGCCAAACAGATATTTTGTTGGAACAATGGTCTGATCTTGTTGGAAATATAAACATTATTTTCTATTTTTATCAAAGTGTATACAATTTGAGAGAACAGTCTTTAAAAGTTATTCTACTATTTTTCAGTTTTCTGAATCAGAATGGCCACTTAAAAATGCCTTTTTACAAAGAGAAAACCCATAAATCTTGCAACTTAGTTTGATTTATGGACCATGACTTGAGTAATATATTTAGACTTTATCTCCTGTTATATTTAGGTTCTAATTTCGTTGTGGTATTGTTTTGAATCTGATGTTACAACTTTTTTGAATCTGTGTTTTATGATCAATATGGTATTTTTAACAAGAAAGAGTATTTTGCAATCTGAAATTCAAATTTGTGCGTTTCTTTGGTGCTAATTTTTGGGAGAAGTTAGGAAATGTGTCAGTTTTTTCAATAAGCCTTGTTTCCTTTCAACGTGAAACTATCAAATTTTATTCTGAAGCGAAATTTATTGTTCTGTCCCTTCATGTAATGTTCAAAATTACATTTAATAAATCACCTTAAAAAGGGGTGCTCTCTCCTCGATTAGTCTCTTCTACTTGAGAGAGCTTCAGAAACTCCCCTGCAAACAACTCTCACATTATATATGTATTTTATGTTATGTGTGAACATGTAGTGATTAGTTGTAATGTAGTGTAGTAAGATATTGTATGTAGAAAATTTTGAAAATAAAAAACTGAACTGAAACTGATCTGAACTGAACTGTGTTCAAATGCATTAAAATTAAAAATGTTTGTTAGATTTTTGTCGGAAATCTCAGTTATTAAACCCCTCCTATGAAATTTGCCTATCTAACCAATTTACGAAATTTCCTATGATGCTACCAGTTGTTTGCCCTAACCCTGGTAGGCCCCTTTGACCCAACATATATTGTTCTTTTTCAAACGTTATGCTCATGTTTGGGTCCCTCTAAGGTTTTGCTTCACAAATGAAAATCAACGACAAAAGACGAAAAGTGGTGGGTTGGCTGTTTTCCCTGGGTGCCCAAGTCGATTTTGCATCCTATCTATATACCGTGGTAATATAAAAGCACTAGTCTTTAGAAGAGAAAATAATTTTCGCAACTTGAATTCAAAATTTCATGAATAAGTAAGATAGTAGGCCCCTCGTGGAAAATGTATAGGTACGCGCCTATGCTTTCAGTGCATTAATACAAAATTGCTACCGTTCTTTACTTGTTATCAACCTTGACTAGTTATCCTAATGCCAATTTTGGGGGTATTTAGCAAACAAAATCAACTTTTAAATAGGAGTCTCGACAAGAAGAACAAATTTAATTTTATAATCAAAGGCGTGTTCTCATAGAGCAATGGGTAAAAAAGATCTGGAACGAGGTTCCGTCGTTCTTTCAGAACAAGGCGCATATTTTCTCGGCCTTTCAGGGAACACAGGGATCAAACGTAAGAATTTTGTCAGTTCTCTAACTGATACAGAAAGTCGTAGACCAAAAACAATTCATTACAAAATATTACCGTACCAAAAAGACCATGCTTATAAAAGTCAAGACACTAACTGGTAAAGAGGTAAGTCTTCAAACACGTAATGAAAAACTGATTTAACTAAAATGAATTCCATGATACGATTGTCAAGTTCATGCACACAGAAGAGATGTGGCCTACACAATAACGTTGGCTACATTATTATGTTAGATCATTGTATTTATTAATAGAGGACTGAGCAACGTAGGGGTTTTATGACAGACCTACGTGCTTTGTTAATCCGCTTTTTTCATTTTACGTCTTTTGCAGATAGAAATAGACATAGAGCCAAATGACAAGGTGGGTATTCTACATTTGCTTTAAAATTTTTTTACCCGGATATGATGATTAAAAAATGAGATGAAATGACCTCTCTTGCTGTACCTATTTCTTACCCTAGATTTAGCTTTCGCCTGAGAATCTATGCAAGGGTGTGGGGCACAGAAACAGAAAACATAAATTCAATGGGAAAAGACTGGATGAAATAAGCACATGCATCAAAAAATGTTTTAAACCTTGCTTGAAATAGGTGACTGTTGTCTAAAACGACCAAAACAAGATAACACTGTCACAATGTGTATATAATTTTTTGAATCTTAATGCAAGTAGAAAAAGTTAGTATGCAGAAGCAAAGCAGATTGATTGCAAACTTTTCAGAGAAGAGTGATTTGAAGGAGAATTGCTGATCTGCCATGAATGAAGAGATGAAGCAAAAAGAGGTCCTGGAAGAATGTTGGTACCTTCTTACTCTTTGTTAATGAGAACCAGTTAGTTTTTTATATGAATTGAAGCTTATTGTAAAAGTATAAGCAACCAAATATTTGTACCTTTCTTCATTGTTGATTTATTAATTGATTTAGTTTTTATCAATTTAGGTAGAAAGAATAAAAGAAAGGGTTGAGGAAAAGGAAGGCATCCCACCTGCACAGCAAAGGTCTGCAATACACTTTTTGTTATTTTTGTCTCCAGCTGGGGTTTTTTTAAAAGATCCCTGTTGCAAATATTCTTTAACAGTTTTTTCTCATTAAGTACCATATATTGTTTGCAAGTATATAGGAAAAAAAGCAGCAGACATGATGAGATAATTCTACCGGACCATTCAATACTAGCCTTTAATGAATGAAGTACAGGTGACTCTCAGAGATGCCTGTAGCCCCTTCACACACAAAGCCTAGCATGAAAATATTTTGGAAGTAGAAGAGGATTTTATACATTTAATAAATATTTGGTTACTTTTAAATGACAATTTCAAAATAATAATACTGAAAGGGAAAATACCATTTCAAGTAAGTTTAGCACAAGACTGTAATCTTGGAAGCCAGGTCTCTCAGTAAAGATTTTAGCTGGTGTGGGCTGATTGCACAACTTGAAGCAGATTTTTCATGTAGGCCCACAATTCATAATATGCTTTTTATCTTAAATTTATTCACTGAAATGATATCTTTTTTTGAGCCTGTTTCACCATCAAATATTTGCTCTGGTACAATGACATATAATTGAAAACTATGTCTAAAGCAAAGTCAACAATTACCAATTTGAAAAGCAAATAAGAAAAGATTTGATGAATGGTTTGTTGAAAACATGTGGACTAAAGCAATATTTTTTTGTTAATCAGCATGTTTGTTTTTTTGTAGACTAATATTCAGTGGAAAACAAATGTAAGTTTTTGAAAGCAGAACTTGTTCTAAAACAAATATAAAATGATATTAGATACAATTTGTACCTGTCTGATTTCTGAAAACCTCTATTTTTATAAAATCAAAGTATTAATTTTCCCTTATTTGTTAAAATTGTTCTTGTCAACTTTTAATTGATATTGTCATCCAAAGATTTGAAGAATCATAGAACAAACTATTCAGAATTCAGATATTTTCTTTTTGACATGACGTTTTGCATAGGTGTTTATCTATTTCTCCAAGAAAAGCACTAATTTGAATAGCCAAATAATATTTTGGATTTTTTACAGTTTAAAGCTTCAGTAAAGGGTTGAAATTGATGAGTATGTTTGACTTACAGGCTTTTTGGAAGATAACCCTCAAGTTTTTTACCTTTTAGGAATGATGAAAAGACAGCTCAAGACTATAAAGTTACTGGAGGATCTGTTCTACATTTAGTATTAGCTCTTAGAGGTGGATACTGAGAAAAGTAATAACTTCATATTCAACTATTGTTGCCAGTAAAATTGGTAGCAAATGGAAATGTTTGTTATAGAGAAACAGAGAAGAAGCCTAACAATGATACCTTGTAAAAACTTAAAGTGAATTCCAGTGAGGAAGAGCATGTAGCTTCAGCTTTGTTATATTTACAAGAAACTTTTGTCCAATGTAAATAGCTTCAAGATGAAGTAATGTGTTTATGTCAACCTGTAATTATTGATCAAAAGTTGCTTCTTGTTAAGTTGCTTCCTGTTACTTTGATTTAACAAAGATACTTCCTCTTTATTTTCACATGGTTTCTCTTCATTAAGGTGAACTTTAATAAATTATAATAAATTTTCACTTGAAAAATAACAATTTGATTCCTAAATTGTTTATTAGAATGGCAAGAAATTTGAATTTCAACTAGGTGACAAAACACTATTGTTTCAAAAGAAATATGATAAGGAATAAATGAAGAGAACGGCTTGCATCTTCAAGGCTTTTTGTTCACCTTGCTATGGACCTTTTTGATCTTACCAAATGGATAAAAACTATAAAGAAAAAAGGATAGAAGACTGATTGTTATTCTACCTTTTTGGCTTCTAATTACTTTCAGTTTGTAAACACAAAGCCTGCAAATAACATAGCAGTTGCTATTGAGGGCAATCATCTAATAATCTGCCTCTTTCTCCACACTAAGGGTATTCTTTCATAAAACATTAGAAATGTATAGAATTTAAAGTTCAGGTACATATTAACTGCTTTCCTAGGTGACACTTTGATAAAAAACACATATCATACATAAATATCTAAAAAGGTTTTACAAAGAAATGACACACTTTTTTGTTAAATCCTTGGGTTTTTGATGTATTACATTAAAATTGATTTGTCGACATTCAAAAAGGTTTCATGGTGTTTTAAAAGAGGGACGGACACTTTGTCAAATATTGGAGACAAGCCTATTATTCTGTTAAGATGATGTCTCTTTTCCCCATTGTTTTAGGACAAAATCTCAATGTCCTCCAAAATATTGGGGGGAGGAGGGTGACCCCCCTCAGCCTCAGGTGTCTGCCACTATTTGAAGGGTTTAAAAAAGGTTTATGTTAAAAGTTATATTTAATACAACTTTAATTTAACTTAAAGGTTTTAGTATAAAGTCAATAAGAAAATCCCCTCCTTTTGCAATATTAAAAGGAATTCTGATATATTTCTAAGGAGTTTTATCAAGGTACGTCACTCATAAAAATCATCAGAAGATAAAAGAAACATAAATAAATGAGAAAAAAGTCATTACACACGTTCATTTGATTCTTTCAACGATTCTCTGAATCTGATGGTTTTTTCTACGTTTTCTCTTGCTTTTATTCTGTTCTGTTGGCGCCTTTTCAAGTCCTACAAGCAAAAAAATTAATTACATGAAATTGAAAGCTGCAAGAAATGTTGGTGATGATACTATAGATAAAGTCATGTAAGTTTGTAAGTTGCCTTTTTAAAAAGTCCCTTTTCTGTCTAATCTGATTTTGTTACAGCCTATATAATTCAATATTTGAAGAAACTTCAAATTTTACAACATGAAGTAAAATAAATTCAATTCTCTAGAACTACTTTTATAAAATTATAGAAATACTATCTTCCCGATTTTTTTGGCAAGGACTTAAATGTTCCTAAAAAATCTTGTGGCATAGTAGAGTCAAACTCACTTAACACAGACATAAAATTCACAGTTATATTTCATAACATAAAGTGTCTTTTCTCACGGGGTTAATATGATATGATGCATTAATTAGATGCAAACAAGCAAGATGTTTGCTTTTTAATAAACAATAATTTCCACTCAGGCCCCATCCACCTACATTCTCTGGCTTTTATGAATATTTAAAATATGGTGCCAAGTAAACACACATTCTTAGCAACTGGAAAAAGGTTCCACCACCATAGAGTTGAAATGTTTTTGAAAACCAACCTCCTTTTCTAAGCATTTCATCATTTTCAGTTTTGCATCATTGCATTTTCCAAAGAATTTGCCATATGGATGCTAAAAAGACAACAAGGAATTTCTATTGCCATTGTTTTTCTATTAGAAAACAGAACAAGCTATATTCCTGGGACTGGGCCATCAGAATGAGGATTTCAAAGCTGATTCTGCTATTTGAAAATGATTTCTGCTGTTCCATAGTAAAACAGAATACATTGAAAGGGTAAAATAACTGATTCTAAACATCTATCAATATCATTATGTTTTTTTGCATGGGTTAGAATGATTATAGATACTGTAACCAGCCACTACTTCCTTAAATCTTGTACCTCTTTCTTACCCATTTTTCTCTGTACTGCTGTTAACACTGGAATCAACTGGAATCTATCCTTACACAGATAAACTTGCACTCTAAGGCTGAATTCACACTGGGCGCTTGTTGAAGTGTGTGAGTTTATGCTTGCTTGTTCCCACTTTGGCTGTTCATACTGGTCGCTATTTAAAACTTGTGCAACAGCATTGTTCATAAGAATTCGTTTGTTTAAAATGTGTTAATGTTTGTCGGAGACTGCCAACTTTGAAACACAAGAATTAGGAAAAATGAGGCGTACAATCATCTGTTAACAGAATCGTGAAAAATGGGCTGTACAATCATCCATTAACAGAAAACAGATGATAAAATGAGGTGCAAAGAGGGAGAAATCACTGGATCTAGCATCCCATCTTCTCAACTAGCCCCTAAAAGTAGATTGTTTATCGTTTGCAGTGAGAAACTCCTTGACTGTGCCAGCTTGTAACTAACCTAGCAGCTAACTAACAAGCAAAATTGCATTAACTAGTCTTTAATTGCCAATGTAATTTACAACATTCTCAACATAATTAACTAGTGTCTTTAATAAGATTCTATAGAAATTATCTGATAGCGACTAGAGGCGCTTTCAAAAGACTGCAGTGTGAACACAGCCTAGCACTATTATGGATAGCAGATCCATATTAAAACAGATCCAGCAGCTCTATTGTGAAAGCGAAGCCTGAATTCCATCATACACAACAACTTTCTACCTTTGAGCCATCAGCATACAGCTCTCCCTTGGAAGATAAGGATTTTAGTTGGCAGACCCCCATGTGGTGGGCTTAACAGTGCTGGATCTGTTCCAGTGCAAACAGGTATTTGCAGGGGTGTCGTGGCAAATGAACTCTAAAAAGGGCCAGAAAGAAAAATTTTCTGACAAAATTTCTTTGATTTCTTTTAATAAAAGAAAAGCATTGCATGTTAGTGTAAGGTGGGGGGGGGGGGGGGGGGGGGGGTTCAACTTCTGCCTTCGCTGGAAATATATTTAAAAGGCACTTTTTATCTTGTCTCTATTTTCCTCATACATACTGTGAACGTTCCTGGCACCTTGCAGCCCTATAGATCCGTAGATTAGGGCAAGAGTGTTATTACCAGAGGCGGCATCATGGTTGCCGCCAGAAGGAAAATTTTTTTTAATAATCTTAATGCTTCAAGTTCGCCAGAAATTGCAATTTTATGAGCAAACTTTAATAATAAAATCCTATTTTAAAATGAATCCTACTGGTCGAAAGCAATGGTATTGATTGACTTCCTTGCTCTCGTTTCAAATGTCAAATGTTTCAAATTTTCAAGTCTGGGACAAAATTTTCAAATCTGGTGATAGGCACAAGATTGGCATGTTGGAATTATGATGATGCGATGTTTTAGTTACCCCCATCATAGAAACAATGGAGGGCCTTTTGATTGTTGTGTTATTGCTATCACCAACACCTCTTTTGTTTTACCATATAGCACGTTTTGTTTTCCAGGTGTAAAGTTGTTCTGTTGTTGTGATCAAAGTTTTTTGGTAGAGAAAGTTTTCGTTCTTGCTTTCCATTCTTTATTAGAGCCTTTGGTATGAAGAATTCTAACATGGCACTCACTATTCCAGTCTGCAATATCATATGAAGTTATAATTTATGACCAATATTGACCAATTTCCATAACCAAATTTGGTCATTGAAGATTTGGATTTTAACTGACAAAATCTGAGCAGCAAATCACTTACCCTGGGTGCCAGAGTCTCAATTCTTTAGTCTCAGAAATATAATTTGAAAAAAGTCACAGAAAAATTTTGTTTGAAACCATACAAATAACAAGCTCAGCTTGTCAGAAAACTAAGAAAAAATGGTGTAATACCAACCGCAGCCCTGCTGTACCGGGCGCTGTCCCACAGTCTTGTGCCGAACGAAACCTGGGAGCCAGTATGCTATTGAAGTACTGTACCCGCATTAAAGGGGCGTGTTTCAGCATAGGCATTCTATACTGTTTATTCTCTTTCATACAGAGTGTTATATATGTACACAAACATATCAATATATCTATACATATATATACACATCTGTATGATATATTTTGTGATTATGAGTCCTTGCTAGCTCCTCAGCTAATCCACCAGGCAGAGCATTTCGGGGCTTATGATCAGTATGCTCTTTTACACCTGGGTGCCCCCTCACCCCTGCGTCCAGGGATGATGCCAGCAAAGGTGTGTTAATATGTTGTATATTGTAGCCATAGAGGCATGTATCATCCTTTGAATGTAGAAGTATGTTGCATATATAGACAAATGGTTATAAAATTGGGATATCTTGTTTATGCAGATAAATCGCGAATAGAAAAAGCATTGGAGTCTGGTGTGACATAATAGTAATGTTGATGGTGTGGTATCGAGGTATCTTACAATGTCATATGATGCTCAAAATTTAGTATGAGTTAACCAATCTCCAAGGTTGTTGTGCCTTTGTAAGGCGAGAATGGGGGTTTTTGACCATATGTTTTGTAATTCTTTATCCTTTGTTATAATATTCCAGTGTTTTTTGAGAATTTCACGGATGTGAATGGTGCGGTTGTCATAGGGTATAATGAAGGGTAAAACAGAGCCTTTCGGTGTGGAGAAACTGCCGTCATTTATTTGTTTAGATTCAAGTAGCTGCGATTGCGATAGTCTAATGACCTTATTGAACTGTTCATTTATATCATTGATCTGATATCCCCTTATGATGAGGTTGTTTTTTAATTCTTGTAATTTTGAATATAGCTCTTCGTCACTTGTGATAACTCTTCTGTAACGTAAGGCCTGGCTGTAAATGATTCCAGTTTTACAACTCCATGGGTGGAAGGAATCACCGTGTAAGAGATTGCAAGTGTCTGTTGGTTTTTGGTAGAGTGAGGTGGTAATTCCCCCCTCTTTGTGTAAGTTTATTGTTGTATCCAAGAAGTGTATATTTGAATTGGAATAATTTGCTTCAAACTTTATTGTTTTGTGGACGGTGTTGGTGTATTGTATAAAATTTTGTAGGTCCTCAAGGGTGTGTGGCCAAATGAAAATTATATCGTCGATGAATCTTTTCCAAAACATTGGAGTACGCCCCATTGGGGCATTTTGTAAAATATGTTGTTCTATAGTTGTCATAAATATGTTGGCATAGTTGGGAGCGAAGGGGCTCCCCATTGCAGTGCCTTGAATTTGTTGATAAAATCTACCATTAAAGGTAAAATAGTTGTGTTTAAGTATGAATACCATCATTTGTTTGATGTAACTTGTACGCATTGGCGGGGTGTCCCCATAATAATTCCGGATGGCCTCGAGGCATGCCTCGATCCCCTCGTCCTGGGGGATGTTGGTGTATAGAGATTTGACGTCTAGCGTAACCAGCCACGAGTTTGGTGGAATGCTAGTGTGTATTTCGAATATTTGTTGTAAAAAATGAGTGGTGTCTTTTATATATGAGGCACTTTCCTCGACTATCGGTCTAAGATAGTGATCAAGATATGACGAGAGTTTCTTCGTAGGGGAGCCGCAACCCGACAGTATAGGCCTCCCTGGGATGCCCTCCTTGTGAATTTTTGGTAACAAATAGAATACCGGTGTTCGAACCTTCGTGTTAGGTGTAAGATATTCGAAAAGTGTTTCATCAAATTCGAAAATTTTTTGAGCAAGGATTAGACGTCTACAATACTGTATCCCCAGATTCATGAGGCTTTGGTACCCAGGGTACAAATCACTCTGTAGTAGAAATTGGTAAATTCTTACTCAAAAATGAATTGCACCTCAATAATATGGAAAGTACTTTCGTTCAGGTAATCTATGTCGCTAAGAAGTTTGTTTCACTTTTCAGTTTTACCCACACCTCAAGTTTTAAAAACTTTCCGACACAACAATGATTTTTCCGAAAATCCGTCAAATTTTGAAACCAGAGAGGGCCACAGCCCCCTGCCTCCCTGACCACGACGCCCTTGGGTATTTGTCAAAAATGCATGTTTATGGTACTTTTATAGCAATTTGAACACAAATATGATTAGAAACCATTAAGTGATACAACCCATCAAGAAGTGGATAGGAATATCTGAATTTGGTGGTTGCTGGGCAAAGTTTCCAGTCCAGCAGGGTAAATAGAGAGCTGGAAGAAAAGTATTGGGTTGGGGCTGAAAATTAGATTTCAGGGTGAGGGGCAAGTTCACAAGAATTTGTTTTGGTTTTTCGAAAAATGTTTTATCTTACATAACAATGGTCGATATCATCTCATAGTAAAATGCACAGTGATAAGCATTAGACGTTGTATCTATGAACATGTCGACGTAAATTGTATATATTTGGTATTAATATAGCGGCGAAACTGAAGAATTATGTGGGATATATTACATACTGTTACTGTCTTTAACGACTAATATTGTATATTATATGTACAAAAACCTTTTGGCAACAGCAACACAATATACTATTTGAGAACAATCACAAACCTCGTCATGGCAGCTGTTCAATACATCGATGAATTCTTTACATTCTGAATGCAAATGTGTAGCTAAAGATGGGTGCATAACTTCTTCTGAATACAGACATATACTAAGTGATCAACAAGTTTTAAAACATTCTTACCAAAACATGAGCAACCTCTTTCCAGTGGCCACGCGATGATACACTTCAAAACGAGGACTTAGGAAATGGGGAATCGTCTAAAATGGCAGGAGGAGGTAAGCATAAACTGCAATATGTCGAGCAGTCGACACCAAAGTTTTTGAAAGATTTTAAAGCGAGGGCAAATTTTAAGGAGGGCCCTACCATTGACACGAAAAGGCAGAAACTTGAAAGAAAAATTGATGATAGTGATGACGAAAGAGATGATAGGGAGGACGAGAAACCAGTTATTTGTGTTTTAAGAGAAGGGGACTTGACAGAAGAAGAGTTCAAGCGGCTTCAAGGAAATCAACAAGATGAAACAGAATCTACAGAATCAGCTGGAAAAGTTATGTTCAAGAAGCCAACAAAGAAATCAGACGAAGAAAAGCATGAAGTAAATGCGTCATCGAATAAGAAAACGAAAACAAGTAAAGAAAAACAGAAGAAACAGAGCAAAAAGTTGGACAACAAGAAGCTTTTATCATTTGATGAGGAAGATGAATAGCATAACGTTTAATGGTGGCTAATATAGGGATCAAAAACGACATAAATGATCCAACTCAGCCAAGAAGAAAAATCCCAACTTGGGTCAAAATAACAAGTCAGCCAATTGTTTCGGCACTCCAATTTAAATGAGCTCTGAAACACTCAATTTTTCACAAATTTTACACTGAATGTTTAAACATGCGGAGTATTTAATGGTTTAAACATTTTGAATTAGGTGCAGTGAACCGAGAGTCCAGGGTGGAGTCCATGTAAACCTCACACCCAATTGTGGTCAGTGAAATAGCTTCGCCAAAGGTTTTACAGCTTAATGCTAATGTCAAAAGTTTGTATTATATAATGGGTGACAAAAACTGTAAATTAGACCTTCGCCAAAATTTGTTTTTTATGAATCATACTCAAACACGGAGCCAACCACCAACACTGTTCTTTTTTTCCTTTTTTAATACAAACATTTTTACACTAACACTCTTCTTTTCTTCCTTTTATGCCAATGCACTAAAGAAATTATGAAAATCTCCATCTTAAGTAACATTAATTCCACCCAGGCAAGGAGGTTAACAAACTATAAAGTCTCACAGTAATTACTTTGTTTATTTGCCTTACTATTGAAGAAAAGGTTCTGTCCAAAGCATTTTCAAATTATCCCTTTTTGCTGATTGTGAATAAGATAATTATCAGTTGAAAAATGTAGGTATTGAATACAGTGATAAAAGTGAATATGCTTGCTCTGCATGAAACAGACAATTTTGGTATTTCAGCCAAAAACATTTCAGCCTAAAACACATTTTCTTTCAAAATAAAAATGGGAGACTTGTTGGTTGTTGTGTGTCCCAAAATAAAAATGGGACACAGCAGTTTATTGGTTGTAAGCCAATATAATAGAGATTACTTGAAAGCATTAAAACGCTTCTCTGTATCACCATGGAACTAATGTATCAAATTTATTTTTATGCTTAGCTCCAGTTGAGAACTAATAAAAAACTACACAATAATCATTTCCTATTTTTTCTATGAACAATGTATAATCAAAAATGCCTTTTGATATGAAGTTGTAATAAAGTTATAAGACAAAAGAGATAAGAACTACAAAAGTCTGGTGTTTGTAAAAGCAAGTAAAATATTATATATATTCTTAAGCCATTAATGAAAAGGCCAAATCTCTTAGCCGAATTATCTTATACATCTTAGCTGTCACTTTGCCATTTAAAATTAGTAGCTTTAATAAAAATAGTAATCAAATTCTAAAGCTATCAAATGATTTAGAATCGACAACTAATTCTGGTATTTATTAAAACAAACTGTTACAAAATTGTATAGAACCTAAGGTATTTCAACCACCTAAATTAATGGCATGCATGGAGTTTTCATCAAAATATATTTAAAATTTGTATCACTTTTAAACATTGATTCTAAGATGATGGAGTCTGACAAAGGTTTTGACAGGGAATGTTGATGAAAGAGATTAAAAAATTCTAAGTAAATGAATTTTCATAAAAGACAACGTTAGAGAAAACAACTCTGCCCTCCTTTTCTGGATCCCAACAACTGCCGGAAAGTATCTGAATACTTGTATAGATCTTATGTCTGTCTGACCAAAACTTTGTGCTTTCTGGCAATCCTGGGTAATTTGTTCTTTTTCATTATTCTTACTTGATCTTGCCCAGAGCTGACACCCTTACAAGGTGTCATGGGTCAGCTGAAAGTTTCCAACAAAGGCTAAGAACCTCTGTTACAAGCCAATGAAGTATGATCTCCCATTTGCATTGTGAATGTTACTGCATTGTTGACCATACTCAACACACCACTCATACCAGACTTTAGTGCGTGAAATTTTCCGCCAAAAATGAATGCTAACTAGAGCACCATCAGGAACATACATTGGATTCTAATTAAAAATGAAAAAAAAAATTTTTGAGATGTAAAATGCTTAATTTTGCAGTCAGTATTCATTCAATGCATGTGAAAAATTCATATCAAGGATTTTTAGATAAGAAAACTAAGTGGTAGCAGGCAAAATTTGAGTTCAGCTCAAGCCTATAGCTTAAAACAACTGCGCTGGAACTCCTTCAAGATAAAAGCATTTGAACAGATATGTGCCGTTTTAATATCTTAAAGGGAAACATATCCAAAATATATGGATGGATTGGAATGATTTTATGATTATGATGCTGATGATGACAATGACAACATGATTGATGACATTGAAGTTGATGATGATGCTTGATGAAAATGGGTTCTAGATTATTATTATGAAAAAGAAAATAAAATGTTGAAAAGTGACAACAAGGATGTTTACTATAGTAATAAATATGATAATAAGTCTGATGAGCATTGTGACATTGATTGATGATGACAAGGGTGCTTGAATGAGCCTTATAACTCCTCCTTGAAATTACATACTTTGATGGGAAAGAAGATTGGAAACCAGCTAAACATTCCCTCAGAGTGTGTCTTTGGGTGTATACCTGGAATATAATGTTAATAAAATGACAAAACTGCAAAAATAAGTGAACATAAATGTTTGTGAACTGTTACCTGAACACAAATATAGACTGTTACCTCTTGTGACAAAGTTTTCAGTGCAAATTCATTCACTCGGATAAGACAGACCATTATTAGTCATGGAGAGGCGATGATGACTAGCAATTATGAGAATAATATGAAAATTACTTAACAGAAGTCCCTTGATATGTAAATTAGTTGTACAAAAAGTTCTTATGGGAACAATTCATTCTTACCATATAGGCATTTCTAGCAAAGCCAATCTAGGCAGGTCATGCTACTGTACCCTATAATTTCTATGTGTCATGTTCAAACATTGTTATGTAATGAGATATCAACCATAACCATAATATGTTTGTGAGTTGCTTTTAGAAAAGTTCTTACTTATCATGACATCTTTGTATAAAACTGCATCAAAATAGCCAGCTATTCCATGAATAACATTTGCAGTTGCAACTTGAAAATGTGCTCGTTTGTAACGGGTGTTATCAATTGGAACATCTACAATATAAAATTTGACATAGTTAACATTTAAAATTTGTTTCTAGATTTAAAATCAAAACAATTTCAAAATGTATGTTATTCTGTGCCAATGGCAGCAGGAAAAGGCATCCGGTTGGTTAAACTCTGGTTGACCCTTGAATTCAACTTCAACAAATGCCAGAAAACTAAAAACACATCAACAAAACACACGCAAAGTTATAGGGGCTTCAATTTTGGTTTTATCATTTCAAATATAATCCTAGTTGAGTTGAAACATATGGCATTTTGTAATCAAGCCATTTCAAAGCACTAAGTACCACCCCACAACAAAACTTATGTCATAATGAAAAATCCATCCTACCAAATTTTGGGGGAGCAAACTTTCCCACCCAATGCAGCATCCTTGGATAAAAAGTGTGCCATATCACATATAGCACTTGGAAACTGAAATCAATATTGTTTCAGCTGGTACTTTTTCAGATCACCTGGTGTAATTCAAACAAAATGATTGACATTTTTACAAACACAATTGTAGCTTAAAGAAAATTTCGAATTAATACAACATTAAAATAGGAACTTTAAAATAGAAACAGATTGTATAAGGAGCTCAAAAATGAATCCCTGATATCTAATCTCACATAATAAATAAGTTGACTAAGGAGAAATCCATATATTGGACTAAGCAAGGGGCAATGCAGGAAAAGTTCTGCAAGCCAAAAGTCAATTATCCAACAAAAGCCCAAAATTTCCGAAGAGAACGCTGATTGAGGGGGGGGGGGTGGAAATTCAAACAATTTTTCATAAATGCTTGAGCAGGGCTGCCAAGAGCAACGACTGGCCCAGGGGTGGGCCCAATGCCTGAGCTCCTTCCTAGCCAAAGCAATAAACCATAAATGCGATTAATATGGATTCAAAATGGACAGAATTTTCTTTATCTTTTATCAATTTATATTCGTAAAGCATTGTTTAACATTCCTGTTACAGAAATGATTTCTAAAAAAGCAGATTAATTACAAGAGGGCTTACAGGCCCAGGACAATTGCCCCCTTGCCCCTTCTCAGCGGGCCTGCGCTTGAGTTTTGCAGATTGTTGGTGAGTGGGCTTAAGAGGAGTGTTAGAGTATTTGGACACTGAGTAGCCTTTGCCTTTACGATGAAGAAATCTCCACTATGCTCGCAAAATGTTTGACATTGTTAGGGGGCATTCGAAGGGGTTTTGATAAGTTGTTCATCACTTTCAAAGATTGTATGGAAAACAAGTTTGATCTAAGCTTTATTATAATATTTATAATCGATCTAAGCTCTTTACTCAAATTGTTATAAATGTCCATTTCTTTGTTACAATTATAATCTCCACATCATCCTCTTCGTAAACAAATAGAAAGATGACATAAACGTCTTCTACAAAGGACCTTTTTGGTATTGAAATATTTATGCAGTCTCTGTATTTTGCTCCTTCCTTTAGTATTCCCGTTCTACAAACAACACTATAGAGACTATTATGAAAATAAGGCCAGCCGGTCCTTTCAATTCTATCCCTGCCACTGTAATAAGGGGTGTTTATCTTAACGTTTTTAGATTAAAAATTTCGTTGGATATTTCTTTACATTTTAAAGTTGTAGATATTTGTAGATATTGTTGCAAATGACCAGTTGCGGTTTTAGGAGTGCCAAAGGGGCCATGTCCCGCAAAAAAATAGAAAATTTAAAATAAAAAAATGCCCTAAAATCGCCGCTGCAAATGATACATACATGGAAAGTGCTACAGAGTTCTGATTCTCTCAACTCTTATCGTGATATCTAATCTTAAGACCATACTTGACATAAATTAAATCCTGGAAATCAAGGCAAATAAAGCTGCAGACTCTTTTAGCATCGCACTCAACATTTTTAACAAGATCATTGATACCGATGAGAGAAAATTACGGACCCGAAACATAGACCAGCGGTACCCTAGCAGATAATGTTACCCGTTCCGAGTTTCTGCCATTCTGTACGACATAATGTTTTCTATTGACTAAAAAACTCTAAACAATTTGAGAAGGTCACCACACACTCCATTGCTTTGAAACTGCACGATAGGCCTTTAAGTCACACCTTGCCAAATACTTGGAATAGATCACGGACCACATCTCACGCTTACCTACTTGGTGTATGCTCAAAAGCATTTGTATACAATTGCATAAAATTAATTGGTGTATACATTTCTTGAACACAAAACTGGTTAATAACCGTATTGCCATTGTGAAACCTGAACTGATTTGCAGTAAGAAGGCCATTTCCAATTGGTGACAGCAAATCAAATATAATTTTCACCAACTGTTTTCCAAAAATGGCAGAAGTGAAATTGTTACTATAGCTCTTATTTATTCAGAGTTTTCCCTTTTATGGACAGGAAATATATTTGCTTTTATCAATGCAGATGGAAACTATAAACAAAAATCACTAAGAAACAAACCTGGGTTAGGATGCACAAATTTGAAGCAGCTCTGAGGTTCAGCTGCAACATTAACATTCTGTAGCCGCACGACATATGGCGTTTCAAATGATGCCTGTAAATATGAAACATGGTTGCTAACTTTATTATTGCTTCATTGTTTAATAACACCATACATTCGGTGAAAAGGTGGACCTGGTAAAATCAGATGTTTCATAAAAAGCAGAACGCCTGTGAAGATTCACGATAGAAGTTTGCTTATAAACGTAACTCTCACACATACCAACTGGCTATCATAAATTTCAATTTGAAGTTCTGTTGTTACAAAAATTGTATACTGACTTATAATGGCAAGATGTAAAACCCTTTGAATAAAGTTTTGTCTATTATGAAGGAAAATTTCCTAAATTTCACAGAAATCTCTACTGCTGTTCTATGTTTTCTAATTTTTTGGTGTTGAAATTTCCAAAGCTCAATTTCGTCTTACTGCCTTCTAAGAGCTCTACTGGCAGCTATCCTGGTTTGAAAACTTTTGGTAAATCAAAAAGCTAGATAAGTTAGATGTAAACTTACGTTAGCAGAAACAAAGCTTTATCACATTTTAACAATTTTAAAAATGGGACAAATCGCCTTATATTTGAGAAAGCAAGAGCAAATGATTTATGTTCTATACTCCAAACCCAGATACATTTTCCCAGTACTCATTTGGTAATAGCCCAATGCTTATCCTCAACCGATTGTTGGGGAAGATAGAACTCTCAGAATGCAAAAAGGCCCTGCCATTTTGAGCCCTCTTGAAATTATCCAATGCGAAAGGCTTAATTTATCTCATTCAAATGAGACCTTGTTTTAGGCTTGCCTCTCAAGAAAATTACCATTATCTCTAACTTTTCCTAAGCGTTATTTTTAAAATTTTCTTCGCTTAAAAAAGGTACAAACGGGATGAAAGAAAACACATATAAAGCCACACGACTGAAATATCTTTTAGCAAAAGAAAGATTTGTTTCATTCATAAAAAATAACTTGCCTCAATAGATTTCCCAGGTTCCCGACACATATTAGCCTCGGTGTGCAACTTCATTGACATCATAGGAGCAATGTATGACGTGTACTCACATGGAATACTAATTCCATCCTCTGCAAATGGGAAAAATCGTATCAAAGTGTCCTGTCACAGCCCACGACTTTAGAAGCAAAGAAACTATAAATGTTTATAGGTTATGAATACGAAGAGCATATTCAGTTTTCATTTTGATTATCAATTGTTATGTTGCTTGCGGGAATTTCAACTATCCATCAAATAGACGCGGTCTTCAGAAAGAAGTTGAAATATTTGAGATAAGAAAAAGCTGAAATGGATAAAAATAATCAGGCTTTATATCACTTTTGCTTAAAAGCTTGCTAACATAAATATATTTTGTTTGATATCTCATTCGAGTTAAACATCTATGTAGTAATTACAAAATCTTTTTCAGATTGACTTTGTCAAATAACAAAGAACCTAGTTGCTAAATGACACAAAAACATGACATACCTTTAAGATATTTTTGGGCGCCATCAAGGCATTCAGGAGAGAGTTCATTATCACCAAAAGAGCCAAGCAACTCACTGACCAAAATATCTGCCTAAAAATGACAATTTGTAGTTTTTTAAAAGTCTTGTTAAAGTAATGTAATAGCTCATAGCATGAATAAATATAACAACGGCTCATTTAATTAGGAAACTTTTTATTTTGAATTTCAGTTGAAACTACAATTACAAATCTCTCTTTTACATAGGTAATTTGTAACAGCTTATTCAATAAGAAAAAGGATTCAAGATAGATGAGTTAGAAGCACACCTTTTCGGTAGGATTAAAATCTCGCATATCACTGGACACAACTGTAACAGCTCCATTCCATTCTTCTTCATTCAAAGTTTCAAGTCTAGATTAATAAAAATAAACAGTTTTCAAAAATATATACTTTAGATAAAAAAACAAGCCTACTTTACAGCAAAGTATTATGAAAACAATTAAAAGCAAACACAAGTTAATTAAAAATACCATCTCCTGCAATTTTCAAAAACATTTAGTTAGGAAAGTTTTAAGCAAAATTAAATACTTCCAAACATATACCAAATGGCCAGTGAATCAAATAAATTGCGATTGTCAACAAACTTTAATGACCTATAATTGTTGATATATGTGGAACGAGTAATAGAGGGAAAATGCTATTTTATCTCAACTTTAAATCTACTCAAGTTGATTTCGTATAAGCTGACACTCAAAAATTACAAAAAATGCAAAAACAACCCTGTGTAACAAGTGCGGAGAGTTCTTTCTTCATGAGAAAATAGCAGGTAAATATGACAGGGGTAGCCAAATTTGTCAAGGAATGCGTAAAATTTGCAATAATATTTCCAGCACCTGTTGTCAAATAGGAAAAATTGTTTAAAACTCTAGAAAACTTCCTGTATTGTTATGTCGTGTCAAAAACGTAAGACTAACTGGGGACAAAAATTCTCAGCTTGCAGAGGATGAAAAAATGCCTGAGTCATTCAATTTTTTCGAAAGGGGATTTCCGTGCTTGTTACACAGAGATGTTAAGAAAAAGCATAGCGCCTAATTGTGAGCAGGATTGCACAAGATACTAGTCACAAAAGGGTTCTAACAAAAACCTAAATAAAAAAATCAGTGAGACAGCAGCAGAGCAGGTAACCTACGTTACAATGGCATTCATATTCTTCTCAATTGCAAAAAGCTTCACTTTTCTGTCGGCCATTTTTGCTGCTTGGAAGGATGCTCGCACTAAAGGGCCTCGCCCTGCACCAACAACCATGATGACACTGTGAAAAACGATACACAAATCTTTCACTTACTTGCTACATACATTCATAAAGCCACTGTAATTCACACCCATAACTACTTGGCCAATGAAAATATAATTCCAAAGTAATTGATTGCACACGAAAGGCATTTGCAACAATAAACACAACACACACAAAAGGCATTTACCACAATGAACACAGCGCATTATCTACGCAGACTCTGCTGATGGGTTTTGAGAAAATTTAAAAAAGGGGAAGCATTTCAATTAATATTTATAATCCAGATATATTAATATATAAAACATTATATAACCCAGAGATGATCAGCAATCGTGGCCACTTAACTATGTTCAAAACCAAGATTTTATTTCCTGTTGCGCAGACTAATCCTTCTTGAAGAAGCAGAGTCAGAGAGCCGAGCACAAACAAATGAAATTAATGCAATGCTTGATCTCCGAAAAAATTTAAACTTCCGAATGCTGGAATGTAAGCTCAAAGCGTTATTTTTGTGCCTCCAACACCAAAGATAATAATTTCTGCACTGACAACTTTAATAATCATTTTTGCCTGGTTGGCAATTCTAAAGGAGAAGAAGGTTTCAGCACTTCTGTTACAAATCTATTTTTCATTGGTGACACAGATATTTCTGACTTACGTTTATAAATGAATATGTAATATAGAGCTTATTCAGCCCAGGGAACGGTAAGTTAAGTAACTTGTTGCATTAGCTCACCTGGTGACTTCATTTTTCTTTTCATCTGAAACTCTGTCTAGTAGGGCATGGTAGACTGCCTAAAGGATAAAAGAATAACAAAAAATTGCAAAAGTTAAAAGTTAAAATGGGCAGCACATGGACATAGTCAGAAGCAGCACAATATAACGAAGAGCAATCCAATGCAAATAAAGAAATATTTGAAAAACCAAAAATTAACAAATAAAGAGGAAGTTATACCAACATTCAAGAACAAATGACTTACATTTCGCCCTAGCATACAAGGTCTCCCAATTATCTTTATAACCAATACCCCAATAAAAAATAAAGTTTTCGAGAAAAAAAATTCTTTGTGAAGAAGAAAGGTTTTTAAAAATGCTGGAAAATGTTCAAGCCAAACTTTTACGAAATCATACCAGTTACCTTTTCATATTGTGCATATTTAATAGGATCTTTTTCAAATACTTCGTAGGTCTGTGATTCTAAATTGTCCATCAAAGGCTGCAGAAATAAACAAGCAGGATAAATAAAGTAATATTGATCCTTTAAAAATAAAATAACAATATGTCTGGCATTAACTTGAAAAATATATTTATAAGTACACTTATAAAGAGTATAATAAGTACACAGAGTATAATAATTTTGTTTAACTATGTTAATTCGATATCGTAAATCTACAAATTAATCACAAAGGTTACAATTAAACGCTTTAACAAATAGTGTACAACAAAAATGCATCAACATGACAGCCTGCCATCAATCTTTGTTCACTATAATGTATACATGACTGAAAGTAACGGGTATGTATATTTTAATTGCTAATGAAAGATTTGACGCTGCAGGCAGTAAACCAGCAGAAGCTAAAGAAACGAAGATGAAAGAAGCTTGCATATCATGCACTGAGGGTAAAGGTATGAATCAATTGTTTGCATGGAAGCAACACTTTGGCTTGGCTCATTTTTGGCTTGGCTCATCCGATAGAAGCATGGCCTCATTGAACTCTTATCCGCCGTACGATTGCTTGGAATTTGCTGAATAAAATATTTTTATTTATTCTCTTAGTGGCATTTTGGCCAGTAGGGCAATGGCTCCCTTTTACAAATCGTGACAGGTTTTTTGGAAATAACAGCTTCTAGAAAGCTAAAATGTAAGAATATTTGTCTTTTTCACAGATCTCCCTCCCGCAAAAAAATTAACCACCACTGCACATGCATTTTCTGTATACTGAATATGCATCCATCCCAAAAACAGTTTACTCCAGGAAGAATAAACCAATTGAAAAGACTAGATAAAACTAAAGCTGCAAAAAATTAAAAACGAACAGTGAATACCAACAAACCTGAAGGGGTGCTTGGAGATAATCTTCGTATCCTTTAGCAAACTGTGCAACTGGATCAGCTGGTGGTTGCGTCTGACAAGAAATACCAATAAAAACTACGTGAACCAGGAAGTTTCTTCTAATTTATGTTGGTCAATATTCATATAAAACTGTTATAAAACTGTATAAAACAAGTATTCAAAGTTTGGGGGGAGGGGGGGGGGGAATCTGTTACTGAAGGTGTCACATCAGTGAAGTTGGATTAGGAAGCTGATTGCTTTGTAGATACTAGGAAAAGATGATTGATAGGTTTAGATAAACACGAATCTTTCATGAGTGTGAATATGGAGTGCGAGCTAACAGCTACATTAAAAACCATAAATTAGCTACTATGTGGACAAGTTACCAACATAAAAAAACAAACCCGCAACCTTTGAACACCGTTTTAATTATAGTTTTAGATGACAAACACCATAAATCTGTAAATATTCTTCAAGCAAGTCAGTGAAATCTCCATACAGCGGATCCTTTTGGGTTATTGTCTATTGCAAAGAGATTATATTTTAAAGGCTTTTTGGATGCAGAACGAAAAATACATTAGATACAAAGCCATTTTTCTGTCTGGGGATTCTATTATTGCGTTGCCTGTTGTTTGGGAGATGTCCTGTAATGAAGTTTTAGTTCAATGCAAAGTGCAGTGGGAAATTTCCCCATTGAGCTCCAACATCAAACATCAAACAAAATCTTGTTTCAATGAAAAACACAGCGGGAAATTTCCCCATTGAGTTCTAATATCAAACAAAAACACGCTGTAAATGAAACAAATGCAGAACCTGTTATAGATAAAACATCACTTACCAAATAAAGATGGTCAAGGTATTGGTAATAAGAAGAAATATTCTACAATTCAAAGATAATTGTTGTCAAAAAGGGAGCTTGTTCAAATCCATTTTATAATATTTGCCAAAAGTACTATTAAAACCTCTATTAAAAATTGTTTTGTGTATCAGATAACTTGGTGAAAAAAATAATGCTCATACGCAAAAGTTAAGCATATGACACTCAATATCAAATGGAGAAAGCAACAGTGAAAATATATGTTCTATGAAAAGTCTGTTTCTCTGGTTATTTTACAAAAACTTTTATTCAGAAATAAATACCATAGATATAGCAAAATACTTCTAAAATTGTATACCTTCATTTGTGCAGTACCAGATATGATAAACTGTACATTTAACTGTAAGACAAAAAAAAATTCTTATAGTCAAAAGAGTATCAAAATAATTTGTAACATATCAATGCCACATGTTAAAATGTCATTTCAATGCCACTGTACACTGCACATAAAATGTTAAAGCCACTTTAAAGACTATTAGACTTGCATTACGACCCAAGAAGAAACTCAATAACTTCATTACCTGTCGAAAGATACTATTCAAGTCTTTTGTCTCTATGTGTCACCTAATATCATAACTAGAAATGACACTACCAAGTATGTTGCTACAGCCATTGAAAAAATGTATTACCTTAAACAGCCTTCGAACAAATTCCTGGTAAGCTTTTGATAAAACTGGATATCCTACAAAACATACAGCACAGATAAGGAACCTGCTAAATGTATGTAATTATCATTGTACTGATGAGGTACATTAAAAAACATCCACGAAGCAACTGCCAGTTTAGTGGGAAGGTTAGCCATGAAAGATGTTTGTAAATTGCAGTTTTATTGAAAAAAATTCTATAACATACTCTAACCTGAAAACTAAGAAGATTTCTCAAAATCTTGGAACCTTTCATTCAAACATCGAAAATAATAATGAAGCAAAACGAAAATTTAAACACGTATCAAAAAAAGATAAACAAGAATAAAAGACCATGAAATCAGACCACAAACCTTTTTTATTTGAAAGAAAAACGCTAGTTGGGATGCTAACTGCCTTCACAGGCTCTGCAAACCATCTGTCAAGTTCTTCCTGACTTGGAAGTTCTTTGCTATTTAGCTCCAGAACTGTTAAAGCAAAAGCAAATATTCAAGAAACTGGCTAAAATAAGGGAGTACAGAATCTTCCTGGTGTCTTTTGATTTGGTCAAATCGTACGAAAAAATCCCTACAGAATAAAGATAATCTGCGAAAACAAAATCACACTTATTGATTATGCGAAGTTGAAAATGAAAGACCCTTGCAGAAGGGTTTGAAAACTATTCTCCACCAGTCCCTTTAAACTTCTACAAAGCTGTGGGCATCCTTTACCACGAAACTGCAGAGCACGCAAGAGCATATATTTTCATCTTTTAAGGGCAAATATATTTGCAAAACATTTCATCTTATTAAAACAAGACTTCATTAAAACGTTCTAGATGAAAATGCATTTATCGACTAAGAACTTCTAAGAAATATCTCAATATTGAAGTTAAACAAAGATAAGAGAAAACACTTTTTGTTCAAATGATTGTCATACAACATACCAAGTGCAATTTTCCGGCTTTGATCACACAGAAAACGTAGCTGGTTCCACCTAACAAAGAGAAATAGCGTTTCTGAACCTGTTCAAAGCTTTTGAGGCCATATTTTTGTCATTGAGTTTCAATGTCTAATTTTAAAAAAAAACTGCTAAACATATTTCCTCAATAAATTTTGTATGCATTCCCGTAATTTCTTCCAATTTTGCATTAAGAAACTTATGTGATTTTTCAGAAATTTAATTTCCGTCAAGGCTCGCCTTTCTTCCGTATCAATGAAGTTTGAATCTATCGTCTTTGCGATACTACACGGGTAGTTTTCAACATTATACTGATAAAAAGTCACCTATATTGCATAGCAGTACCACGTGTGAAATTAAATTGAACAACTGAAAGATCAAAAGCAAATAATTAAATAAAAGGCTTTGATGAAAAGCAAAGAAAGGTAATGAATGCACAGCCTTGTAATAATTGAATACAAAATTAGATAAAAAGATGATAAAAAAAATCTTCTTGTCTTACCAGCACCAGGTGTCATCTTTCTTGCTACTACTTATTATGACCTTTAAAGATTTTATTTGAGATTAGAAAACAGAGAGGATTGTTATTTATCAAATATAATCAAGGCAAAAATTGCAAGAAGTATTTGAAACAGCGACTATTAGTTAGGATCTGAGGTACAATTAAGAATCAAAGCTGCCGAACTTGTAGCTTTGCTATCAAACTTCCTAAAACTACGAGAACTGTATGACTTAAAGATTCTCCAGCTAATGCATGGAATAAAACATAATAATGAAAATGTGCCACAAGCCCTGTGTAACCTTATGAAAACAAATAACTGTAGACATAAATATAAAACCCGGCAAATAAATGATTTTCAGAAAAGTAAACCGAATAAGCGTTGGGGGTGATTAAATGCTACAAAATTAGGGGGCACAAACTATGGAATAATCTCCTAAGGCCTATAAAAGATACAAAAAGAAAGAAATTTTACCTTATTACTCAAAGAACAAATCTGTCAAAATAGAGTTATTAAATGAGAGAAAAATGAAACGTAATCCACAGGCTATATCATCTTGTTCCAGTTTATTGAGTATATAGCCAACCTTGTTTTTGCTATTGTAATTACTGCTTTGCTCTTTTTCTAATTGTACCTTTTGTTAACGGCCCAAGCTAGATAAGTCCATACTTTTCTTGAGTCGTGTCTATAACAGTTTTAATAAAGTACTCATCTTCTGTAGTATACAAATAAATTTGAATTGATTTGAATTGGAACGGCGTTAAAAATACATTTAATATCCAGTAAGCTATGCTTGCTGTTGTTAGGTAGAAAAATACGTACATCTGGTTCATCTTTGATAATACTGAAATCTCTGTTTGTTTGGCATGAAGTGATTGGAACTTGCACCCAAACCTTAAAACAATAAAAAGGGGCAAATTTATGTTTGTATTGATGTGACGTCAGTGCTTGGCAACAAAAATCCACTTGTTTCATAAGATTATTACCTCTGTATAATTTTATCAAATACAGCTACAAAATTTTTGGCAGTGGATTCCAAGATTTTGATAGTAACTTGTTTAATTTTGTCACATGACCTAAACATTGAGAACACTCCTAAGCCCCGATCAAGGGAACTGAACATTTCACTGAGCAACGCTCAACATGCCTGCTCAGTGAAAAGTTCAGTTCATTTGACCACTTGCTCAGGTTTGTTCAGCCCTGTTCAGTCCTGCCCAGAGATTTTTGACGGCGATCAAAAACATTGAGAGTCATTAAACACTTCTTTTGTTCGAGATGTTGTTTAGAAGTGACTAGCTCCCCAACGAAGCCAGTGGCCCTAGTGGTGCTCAATTTGCGCTTCCCTAACTTGCACAGTGAATTCAGGTTTTGCACTATGAATACCCTGAGAGTTTTTGTTGATATTTGGCTCACTAAAACCGTTTAATTGTGTCATGAAAGCTCGCTATTTTGACAACATAAAGATGGCCTTTTTATTTGCAGCAGTTTTGCGAAAAATTATCAGTTCTCATTGCGGAGGCACACACATTAATCATATTCTTTGCTCATAGAATTGTTGGGTGCAATGTTCAGTTCGTTTGACCACTCTGTACTGAGCAGCGAGCGTGACAGAGCTGAGCAGAGCTTGGCAAGACTTGCAAATGTTGAGTTCGTTTGCTCAGTAGGATGTTCAGTTCGTTTGACTGGGGCTTTAAATGTTTAAGAACATTGCCTTTTTGCAAAACCTCAATGAGATATTACCATTTTAAAAAAACCTTATAATTTCAAGTGCTAGCATAAAAATTAAAAAATAAATGATAACGAAAGTTTTATGTTTAAAAAAAACCTTCAACAATACAATTTCAATTTGACTGACCTGTTGTAGATGGGAACCAAGTACACTGCTGTTTAAAACTTGAGCTAGTTGAAAATTGTCAGGTCGTTTCAGTTTGATAAGCAGTGATGGCATACTGAGGTGGCAAGCAAATGATATTTCTTGAAGAAGAATCTAAGAAAAATATACACCATTATCAAGAACCAATTTCCTTGCATATAAATTCTGATAGGCTGTAAAGTCTACTTTTAATGCTGTGTTTGATTGTGCAAAATTTTAATGCTTAGATATAGAACACAAGTGGGGCAGCTAGAGCCTCAAAAAGCTTAGATCCAAGAAATAGATCCAATTTAATTTAATTTTTCCCGCTTGCAAAAAGGCACATACACCAAATAAAAAGTTGTTGCTGAATCATTTAGAATTCTCTAGCAAGATTTCCTCCAACATCATGAACAAATATCATCTGAGTTGAAAGAAACAAGGATATTTAGACAACCACCAGCTGAAGAGGCTAACATTTTAAAGTCTAAGTCAAAACTTGAATGTACCTTTAACGAGTTTTTTTGCACCCTTTCATCATTTGATTCTAAATCAATCCAAGGTGAGACTTTACCTACTACTAAACTACTCCAGTCTGCAAAATAAAAAACATTATAATTCTAGTTTAGATATATTGAAGAACTACATATAACAAGAAACTACAATTAAGGAGGCAACACATAGCTCATCTTACAACAGGAACTAAAAAGAAAAGTCATCAAGATCCTCCTGAAAAACTTTTTAGATAACATCCACAATGTTTTGACTTTATTTCATCATTTTAATCTTCATCAAAAATTATACAGGAAAATAATGCAAACAATCAAATTTTCTGTTAAAACAGTTCAGTTCAACCATTTTCTGGCTTTTCAAACAGATCTACTGAATATTTGGGTTTATTTCTAAACTGTCTCATTCTACTTTGTTTTAAAAGGGCACATTCAAATGTGCTTTTTTCACAGAGGAGTAATGCAAAAGCAGAGCAAAACAAGAAACATTTCCATAAATTTTATATGAAAAAATAGTACTACTTTAAATGAGACCTTTTAGTTAGGGCTGTAACAGGGGTGGCTGGGCATAGAATAATATTTGTATCAGCCTGCTGAATTTGAGAAACTGAGCACTCACCCCTAGAGCCCTTTTCTCTTTTGAAAATTTTCTTATTAAATTTGAAATTTAGTCATAACTATCTGGCTAGTTCTGGGTGAATGATATCTATGCAGTACACATGGAGGATGGCTACTGCCAAATATGCAAGCAAATTCGTCTTTTGCTACAGCGGCTTTTTGCTTGGCCCTAAAGCCCCAAAGTATTAGCCCATTAATTCTAATACCATGAGGCTTTTGCCCGAACTGAGTCATACACCATAGATACATGCAGCACAAGCTAAAGTAAAGTTGGATGTGGACTTTGATGCTAAATTAGCTGCAAAACAAGTTGAAGCAAAATTTCATCACAATCACAATTTTTAAAACTGTCTAACCACTAAATCAAACCATTGGGCTTGAAATGATATCATGACTGTTGTCTTTACGTCCAGTGTCTAAATTTTGTCAATCAAATTATCCACGAAAAGGCACGACTAACAAAAGTATAGCAACATTTTTTACAAACCCACAAAGATGACTTTTCAATGGCAAAAATATCTTGCATATTATGAAGAGATGGGAGGCAATAATAATTAGGTATATACAGATTATGCAGTTGAGCAACTGTATTGGGTAACTTCACACAAAATGAACAAATGATCATAGGACTAACCTGACCCGGGAAGAAGAAGATCGGATCTTGTAAAAGCACCAGGCCTAATGGGAGCATCTTTTTCATATTCTCTTTTGAAACGAGGATGGGCAATCGGGGCACAGATGAAATCAAACCTTCAAATAAAACAGAAACAGATCAAAGTGACAATTTGATCTATTCATGATCTATTTTTGGTCACAAGTTTAATTGTTCTCAGCTATGCGTGTTAAAAGAATCTATTGTTTGAGCACTTGAACAGTAGTTCAAAAATATATCAAAACGTCACTTTGCAAAGGGCATACAAAACCGTACAAAACAGGAAAGTTGTCAAAGGAAAAATGGCTGGAAACCAGGGGTGGCGAGCACCGCTCATAGTATGAATAGTCTATGAGCAAGTTTTTTTCCAGAGAAAGAAAAGTCTGAGATAAGATAATTCAATGAGCACAATGGCCTCTTTTCCAAGTCTAGTCTGTCGTCCTTTGACCCAATCTGAATAATTTTGCTTGTACCTCTGTATTCTGTCTTAAAACGCTTTTGTTGCTTTGATCCTATCTCTTGGCTGCCACAAAATCAAGAAACAGCCACGCTCATAGTTTTCAAATACCATGAATGTGTAGGATTTGACCTTATGTTCTACAGCAGCTATGCGTCACAGATTTTCTGAAAAAAATATGCCTTGTGGCCGTTGCTTGTTGGCCTCATTAATAATTTTGCTTTTCTATTCATCCGCTATATAGGTGACCTTATGGACCCAAAAGCATTTCATTTGTTCTTTTGTTAACATAGCTTTCTTATAATGAATAAAATGATTATGACGGAATATGATGGAACATACCAGAAGGTATTTTCACTACATTACGGAGTTTAATATAGGAGCAACATTTTCATTTCAAACAAGCAAGTATTCTTGGATTTGTGGCGATGAAGTTGGAAATACAAATTTCTATTTGCCATATCTGATCAAAGATGATTTGTCAAAGGTTGTATTTTCTCTATTATGGAGCACTAAAACCCAAACTATATGGAGTAATTTTTCTTTCTTTGGTCAATGGTTGATCCTTTTAAAGACAGTCCTTGACTCCTAGCCAGGCAACCCCTCGGCATGAATGGAATGGCATTTCTATTCATGCAACAGCTTGTACCTAGGAGTAGACAGCCGTTGGTTGGTTTTATTGTGTGACGGCTGGCTGCTCTTAATGATAGCCACTGCATGAATAGAAATGTGATTCTATTAATGTGAGGGATTGCTATGTCTCTAATCCAAAATCAAAAGCGTTCATAATATTTTAGGTCATTTATGCCTAGGGATAAATGTGCCGATTTTAGAAAATCATTCCTATAAATCCTACAACAAAGTGCTACCTATCGAAACAAGGCAGTTTTTCCAGAGCAAGTTGCTAAAAAAGAAACGTTCAGGACTTTTTAAGAACTAAGTATCATTTGACTCTATGTTTTGTCATGCACATCCTGCTGTAAACTAATAAAGGTCAGATAATACGATTAACAATTCAACTAGTTTATGAATATAGCTTCTTTGTGTGTCAGGAAACTATTGCTTATTAAATTTTAGTTCGTTTTTGTTAACCGTAACTGAGACACTTTTAGGTAGATCTCGATATAATTTAAAGAAAATGATTTTAACTAGATTCCCTCTATCAAAAAGCCAAAAGAACTTTGAAGTTAAGTTGAAAATACACTAGTTAATGTTAAAGAATTTTTTATACAAGAGCTCACTTCCATGTCTAAAAATCACTTCTGTTTTAGACTATCTTAGTTCCTTATTATATCTTGACAATATTTCATAGAGAACTGCCATATTCTGCAGGCTGGCCAGTAAGTTACAGAACAGCCACATAGCTGCAGGGGGGAAGCGGGGGGGGGGGGACTGTGCCCCACAAATAAAAACTTTGACAACAATGATATTTTGAAAAGCTGGCATAATTATAATTCTGTCAGCTTGATTTGGTCCAAATATATCTGTTTGTTATATATCTGCCCTCTTGTTTAAAAGCCTGCCCCCCCTCAGGTATGGTTCTTGCTTTAGTTTGCCCACCCTAGCCGACATCTACAGCTACGTGGTTGTTTCAGAAGATAAAGTTTTGTGGTATTATGGCTTACTGGCTTCTTTTTACAATGCTGTTAAGCTTCAATTGCTGATAAAACGGCCGAAGTATCACCTCTGTAGACTACTGACCATTGACATTATGATCTTAGTGGTACCTATAAGCTTTCAAATGGGAATTTCACCTGATGATGTTTGTAGAATGTTCCGGTATCAGTCGAATCCAATTTTCATAGAAAAATAAACGGAGAGTATACCCTTGAAACAAAATGGGAACTTAAATGTCTCCTACTATTTCTATGCCCTAGTTTTTCGTGCATTTCTCTAATCAACAAAGCTGAGCAAAATAAGTTCTTATTATAAGTTGACAATTTTTTTATAAAGATGAAGTCAAACGAACAAGAAAATACAAAAATCTGTAGCATTTAGAATAAATACATGCATACCCAGACTGGTTAGATGTCTGCAGAGCAGCTCTGATATCGGGAGTGCATGCTAGGTCAAGACCACAAGACACATGGGATGTGGGTCCGGTAGCCATTTTGTGCAGAAATGTGACCTATACTGAAACAGAGGCTGGTTATGCAAACGAGATTTGTCAATAGAAAAGTTGAAATGTTGCTTGATGATATATTGTAGCCGGGAAAATTGGTTACATGTTGCTGAGAAAACTGGTTAGACTGTACTGTTTGAAAAATTTTCATCGAGCTGGTGCATTCCAGTTAAGACTTTTTGGAGATGAAAACCACGAAAAAGATAAAGCAGTAACAGACAATAACGGACATGTCCAGCCTAGGCCCACTAACAGTGGCTCTATTGAAATCAAGAACGTTATATCAGCAAACTATCCCACGGAAAACTTTACTCTGAATGAAAAAGACTTAGAAGAAACGTTTATTAAAGGCAGTGGTCCTGGTGGTCAGGCAGTCAATAAATCAAGCAACTGTGTTCAGCTGAAGCACTTACCAACTGGAATCATTGTAAAGGTGATCAGATCATATCAAATAATGTCCATAAAAGCAATAACCAAATTTGCAAGCACAGACAGGGGCGGACTGGCTAATTTTTTTGGCCCGGGCAAATTTTTATCAAACCGGCCCACAATAATAGCAAATAAAAAGCTCCTCGGAAAATGCAAGTAAACGTTAGTCTGTAAGGAAAACAAGTTTTTAAATTCAGTAATTTTGTGCATGGATGAATGCTGGTTAACAGAATATGGTTAACAGAACTTGTTAAATATGTCATTTGCTGACTAAAGAGTAAAGACCCTGCTGTTTTTGTGACGTTTGTGGCTTTTGCTTGATAAAAAAGCTTTGTATCGTAGCTGAATCCTTTTTTAAGTCTCGCAGCTTTTCCTCACGAATGTGCACCACCTTTGGTTGGAGTCTTCTTGCTCTTCCCTTGTTCTACGTATGTCCTCTTCATTGCTTCACATCACAGAGGAAATCGCTCAGTGAACTCTAATTTTTGTACTTTTAAATTTATTACATTCAGCAATAGCTTGTGCTTAGGCAAAAACATGACCAGCTTCAAGCAAAAGCTAAGTAAAAAGACATCAAGGCAGGTTAAAATCTTATGTATCGCATTGAAGCAGGTGTGTTACAGTATAATATGTCGCCAAAAGGAAACACTGTCAAGAGAAAATATAACAAGATGTCAATCAGGGCCTCCGACGAAGGGGGGGGGGGCGGGGGGCCTTAGCCCCTCCCCCACTTTTTTGCAAAACAATAGAGTTTTTTTCAAAATCTTTTGTTATGGGTGTTAAATTTTCCCTTGGCCTCCCACTATTCAACCCTTTGTCGGAGCCCATGTCAATAACATGTATATTTATTCTTTCCCACAAAGTCTCTGAAAATTCAAGGCAAAAAAATCAACGCGTGGGTATACTTTTGCTTCGCATTCACTTTCTAAGCTAATTCATTTTATTTGCACTTTTATCAGCCGGCCCTTAAACCGACCGGCCCTTCGGGCAATCGCCCGAATAGCCCGACCAGCCAGTCCGCCCCTGAGCACAGAGACTATGATTTTTCTAAAGTTTCTATAGGTGTGAAAATCACAGGAATCCTGCCAAATTCAGTAATAGACACATGCCATCTTCCTTTGTTACTATATTTTGGAAAAAATTATCTTGAATCTTGGGGGGATTGGATAAAACAACATGTTCCTTCCAATGCAACATAAGAAACAAAACTGTCGCTCAAAGAGAACAGCCTCCTTGACCTTGTAGATCTAAAAACACAGTAAAAACTAGTGACTCTGCCATCAGACAACGCCTTTTAGACAACCTGGATTGTGCAAAACTCTATAATGATGACATTTTTCAGGTAATTGCCAGAGTCCAGTGGTCCTTTTCTAATAGTTTTGGAATTGATCTACATACAAACGAACAAGCGTCTATTGTGTAGACAGAAAAAGTTTGTTTTCTCTCTTGTGCTCCAATGGTTATTTTTTCTGTATGCACCTGGCACTTATTGGACAATTATGCTGGTCATGTGCTTGCATTTTTGTGATTAGCCTATTTTGATCCATTATGGGTATATATTTTTCATTGTCTTCTTTCAGACCTTTATTCTGGCATTTTATACTCTGTAGAGTGTTAGATAAAAAAGCTCTTAGCGTGTTGTGAAATTTTTGTTTTCTTTCAAAGCAATTTTTTCATTTGTAAATAATTACAGAATCCTAATCCTTCATAAAAAAGACTGAAATTTGACTCATTTTGCTTGCTAGTGTCATCAGACAAGATCACTTTTAGAGAACAGAAAGATTGCCAGAAAGATCTTGTTTGAAAAGCTTGAGTATATGATAAAGGGAGAAGACAGTAGTGTTGGGCAGAGAATGCAGCGGGACAAGAAAAAGTCAGCAGAGAATAAAAGGAGACAAAAATTGAGGGAGGAAGCAATTGCTGTGTCTTATGATTTTCATTCAAGATTCAGTAGCAAAGACAGTAACGATAAACAAGACTAAATGGTAAGTGCCTTGTGTAGCACGTGGTTTATTAATTCATTTCTCTAATCTTTAAAAAGCAAAGCATTGTTTTTGTGCATAGATTATTCTACTTTTTAGCATCAGCAAATGCTCAATCTGATAAGCAAGTAAACAAGATTTGATTTGTTGGCACAGGTCAGGGTTTTGGCAACTAATAGCTGATGTGAATCTGGGGCTTCTGCCTTCAAATTGACATTCTAGAATGAACAGCCTGGTTTCTCATTTATCAACTCCCAAATATTGGTAATATGAATTGTTATTGATGAATAAAGTAGTGAAGGAGAGCGGTAATTAAGTTTCAGATTGACAACATGACTTTTGTAGGCCCTTTGATTCAATAAGCCACTATTGATGATCAGGTTGTGAAAAATACTTCTTGGGTTTGAAGCGCGAGATCAAATGTTGTTTATGTTTAGTCGCAATTACTATAAATTTCTGGTGAGAATGTGTATAGTATGCTTAAAATTTTCAAGATTTAGTATCTTTGTATCTCTTTACAAAATCCTCTCGAAGTTTGTCAATTTCGTTTCTAAGATTTTCAAGGACGTTGCTCTCCACTTCCTTTGAGAATTCATCAAACCTTGCTGATATTGTACCTAAATAGATAAAAACATTGGGATCAAAAGTTTGATTGTCAATAAATATGATAAAAGAGATGGAGATCAAGTGAGAGTATGGTTGAAGGCACTTGACAGATACTCTCGCCAATCAATAATTGGCTTGTCAACAGGCGCGATGGTTGGCCAGTGGTTTAAGCCACTTTGGTATCGGTCAATCATTACTTTGGTATCGGTCAAAAACAAAATTTAGACAGATGTTCGCATTATTCTTATATGATGCACATAAACAAATCAAACATTTTAGAAGTGGTGGGCATATGTTGGCAAAAAAGGAACAACTCTGTGAGCTCCAAAAAAGGTACTCTACATCTATTTTTGAAAAGTGGGGACACATGCCCCCAGCACCCTCCTGCTCTTACGTCTATGATGGTGCATGTAAATTTTAGCGTTGTCTTGAAACTGGAAACATATCAGTGCTTACCGTTGCTAAACACCGACATTTCACGATCTTTCACTGATATTGGTACACTTTTCTTTGATTTGTATAGCCTATGTCCTGCTGTACTTATTAGGCCTATCCCCACAGTTATACTGCAAGAAATAGCCATGGCTACCAACATTTTTTGATATACTGAGGTTGACCCAAGTGCATTGTTTGTGACATCCGTATCGTCTGTAGATTCCTCTGGCAGCTATAATGTAATGGACGTTAGCAACAGAGTGGAATGGCCTCATCAATAATCTGGCGAATAACACATATTTCGTCGTAATAATTTGTTGATTTTCTTTGATGGCTTAAGAAGAAGTCTTACGCACTGAAAATATTCAAAACCAACTTCCAAAACAAGCGCTAAGACAAACATTTTCCAGGAAAACGATGGATATAAGGGAGCTTCTAAGTAAATGTAATACACAATGAAAAACGGAAGAAAAGCTCAACATCAATCTTCTAGTGTCTGAAGATTAGTTTTTTAAAAAGGAAGCTCTTTAGTGGTTGAGATAATAATTGAAAGTGGGTTTTCATTTACCTTCCATGCCATCTCACTGATTGCATCTTAAGAAGGCGACTTTCGGCATCTTTGTTTTCTTCGATAAATGTTCGCAAAAAATGTGCCCAGTCCTCATATCTCTTGCTAGAAAATGTCAATCCAAAGCCAGTGTCCGTGTTCTTGATATCTTTCTTTATTATTAGTTTGATACCAGAATTTGCGAAGTGTTTCCAGTAGTATCTTAAAGTGTATCTATCTATCAGGATACCTGAAACATAACGTTATTTATTTGGGAAGAAGGCCTGAGGTTTAAATGACCCTCTCTAATATTCTGATAAACCAGTAGCATGGTTGGACGTTGTGGCAAGATTTTTCTTCTAATTGCTTTGTTATCCTTTCATTCTTATTATATGAACATACATAAACTTTATAGGCGCAAGGGGTAAATTGCTATCTTGAAAACAAACATTCAGTCTTAGAGGGCTTATATCCATAAGCGTACGGGTCGGGGAGGCTGGGGGGCGGTAGCCCCCCCAGTTTTCGAAAAACCATGTCAGTCGGGCAAATTTTCAAAAATTCTCCGCAAATAGTCGGGCAGAAATGACTTCAAATAACCCAAAGACTGAAAGCTACGAGTAAATATCGTTGCATTATCAAGTCGACCAAAAGTACCTTACAAATGATAAGATGGTTTTTGAAAATTACAAGAAGCAAAGCGATTCTGAATCTTATGGTAATAATGCAGCAATGCTTGTCCAGAAGATGTTTCAAGAAGGTTTGAATCAAGTACTGCCATTCCTGTATGAAACAACATCATTGCTAGCAACGATTCTAGCAACATATTGATCAGCTGAAAGATCATTCAGTGGTCTTCGACGGCTGAAAACATATCTCAGATCAACCATGGACCAAGAACGGCTGAGAGATTCACATTGGCACTACTTAGCATCGAGAGGAAATTTTCAAACGAAGTTTTGAAAAGTGACATGAATGCGATGATTGATACATTTGGACATAGAAAGGGTCAGGACTCACATTTTTTTTCACTGTAGTCGAATTCAAGAGTTAATAGTAGTATTTTTATTGATATTGCATAAAATATTGGAAAATATTATACATTGCTGCCCTTATCTATGAGAAAATTACATCAAACTTTTAGATCTGAACAGTAGACATTATAGAAGAATCGATAAGGATAGCATGTTCACCAAACATGTCTCTAATTGGTTTGCTCAACTCTCAACTGACTATTTTTACTTTAGATATTTAGGTAAAAAAGAACTCATAATGTAAATATTTTTCATGTCAAGCTCCTTATCACCAACAGGCTCATAAATATATGCATGCCTCTGTACTCGAGCAAAAATCCTACCGCCCCCCCTGTAAAAATTCCGCCGTACGCTTATGCTTATATCCAGTGTGCTAATAGCTAACTGTAGTTGTACCACGTGTGCACTCAAATATTTGGAATATCATAAACCTTTAGGCCCCTTACAAAACCTGTTTGGCACAGGCATGCGGTCGTCGAAAGGAGATTAATAGCTAAGGCACTTTCAGAGAGCATGAGATGAGACGAATTTTTGCTGGGTAAGTTTGCCTACCGCCCAAAGTTGCCGTACCTTTTTCAAGGGCCCGGTGTCTGCATTTTGTATTTACCAAAAGACCAGGGAGAATATTTTTACCTTTGCAGGGCTTTCAAGAGCCCATTTATTTTCGGTAAATTATTTGGAGGCTGCCATTGAATGTCCTGCCTAAAAATCAGCCTCATAATGGCCAGCCCCTTGCCTGTCGTACTGAAAGCCCTACCGTCTTGTTCTGTAGATATACAAGTTTTTTATGACTTTATTTAAATATTACTGCAAACATTTTCAGTACATATTTACTAATAATTGCATTTAACCCAGAATTTCCCTTTCATGCAACATCCCAAAGACGTATTCATGAAACTTTGTACACCGCAGTAAAAGATATCAAAGAAATCATGAAGTACATTTTAAAATAAAATTTACAAACCTTGGATTGATTCGTTTTTCAAAGCATTTATCAAGTGAGATATGTTCCGATACCCTAAAGAAATTTTCAAAAAATATGATCTTGGTAGAAATAAGCAACATCAAAATTTTACACTTATAATAGTAGACTTGAAAATTTATCTTCTGGAAAGATTTTGATAGTTTTTTACCAGTAAGTTTTGAAAAGGAATATCATAAAAAGTATATCATAAAAACTTGCCTATTGCGTTTGCACCGTCTCTATATATTATGTTCTCTTCGTACCCGATTGCAACATGCCTCAGAAATCCAACCTGTATTATGACAAAACAAAATACTTTACACATAAAAAGCTTTTCTGTCTGATAACAATTATAGCGATGACTGTCTATATTTAATCTTAGGATCAAGTGTGTAAGCTCTCGTGTTATGCCCAATTATACAAACGGGGCCCTCGATTGTGTTTTACTGTATAAGTACAACCATTTGCAGACGTATTGTGCCTTAAAACAAAACTGTTTGTGAAATTTGGCCAAATTTATTATCAGTTAAATCTTATAAGGATATTATTTTCTTAAATGCATTAGTTATATAAAAATATGATATAATCACAGTTTTGCCATTTATTTTCGTTGTTTCGCCAATAGCTGCTGAGGTAAGAGTCGAGGAAATAGAAGCTGTAAAAATCCCTGATATAACAATTCCTGTTGTTATCCAGAATACAGCAAAGACTCTGCCTCCAAAAGAACGCGGAGACTTATCACCGTACCTAGGAAAGAATAAACAGCAAGTGTTGTCGAAATATAATAAAAATTCTAAAGCACTTTCATATAGCGTTTCAACAATGTCAGAGTCAGATATATTTAGTTGACTTGATCGAACTCGCGTTAAATTATCAAGAATTTATCGCTGGTTTTGGAACATTTTGATCAACGTTAGAGAACAGCTTGTGTCTGTGCAGTATTACATTTGACAGTTTTCTATAGTTAAGAGTGGAATTACGAAAGAAAACTTTCATTAGAACAAAAAGATATCTTGAAGAGTTACCAATGAATCAGAAATCAGAAAACACTGGACTTGGAGCAAGGATGGAAATAGCCAGGGATTAGAAGATACAAAAGAATAATGGGAGGGAGAAGAAAAAAAACGTGTATCCAACATTGTATGCAAGTGAAAGAAATCAGAAAATAGAAAAGAGATAAAAGAGGACAAAAAGCTCTTTGGATTAATTCAATCCTTTGCATTAGAAGTTCAAGAATTGTTTCTAAGGCTATGATGACCAGATATAAGTTTGAAATGACCAGAGTAATTGACTGAATGGCTATTGCTTACCCGACAGTTGTCATGGAGATGTATGCCCACCAGCTTCCTTCAAGAGATCCCCGAATGAAGGATTGTGGGAACTCGTCGGGGTTTTTTCTTGTATCCTTTGAAAATCAAATAAAAGCAATTACGTGCTCGGACTTAATTAAAAAAACAGAGGGTAACGAGCCTGTTATCGACTCGTTTTATTATACACTTTCATAAATACATAATTTTCAAAACATAGGAATGCTCAAGTAATAACTGGACATTTTCAGCAGTCAAAACTTACATAAATGTGAGTTAGAAGCTGAGCAATGGAAACAAGCAGTATATATCGTAAATTTGATAGACCATGCATTTTCAATAAGCAGGATAGGGATGAGAAAATGTTTAAGCCAATCAAATTTTTCGCTTGCATTTTCGAAAGCCAATAGAAACTCAGAAAGATAATCGAAACACGTGGAGAAAATAACACTGTACCAGACGCAACAATAACTTGCATATAACCAGTAGATTATAGACTCTGATATCCCTGCTTCTCAGTAAGCGATATTTGGATTTCTAATGTAAGTAGGCTCTAGGACAGAAGCGTTAAGCAAAATTTGCATATTTAGTGCACATCAGAACAACGATCGATGTAGGCACTAAATAAATCCCTCCATGACTAACGGGTTGTTTCCAACCCGGCGAAAAGCCAGGGCTACAGCTGTGAAAATCTGATTTCTCACCTAACCGAGATGGTCGCAACGGTTTTTTATACTTTAATGTATGGAGATTCAGAATCGAAGATGTGACCAAAAAATTGTGCTTTGATACCACGTGATCGATGACGTCATAAATCATGCGAAGATTATAAGAATTCGGCAATACTTTCAAAACCTGTGAGACGATTTAGCAATGGTAGCCTTATTTGAAAGGGCATTTTAAAAGCTTTCAATTTGTGCAATATTTGCAAAAAATGATTTACCAGCAACCATATGATGACTCCTCCTTGAATAGTCAACAGCAAAATGAGTGCAAACAGGGGCCATGCTTCATATAGAGACTTGAGAAGCCTGTTCATGACGACATCCCCAATGTTATCAGGATAGATAAATGCCACTCCAGGACTATTAATCAATCTCACATACGGATTGCTAAAGTAGTATCTTGCTTCTTTGATGCCGATCGCTGGCATTAACACTTGGTAATATGAAACATTGTAAAATTGTTTCGACAGCTCCACCATCGATTTGAATGGTTTCTGATAAAACAGGCGTGTGCAGTTCTTGCAACATGCTTTCAAAGCCAGCTTTAACATTGCTAAAAAGGATGCACAATACGGCGAATAAAATTTTGCTATAGATTACATAGTGGAATACATTTTGCTATAGAGGGCACCATAAAACTCCTAGAAACTTCATACCACATTGGATCAGTTTGAGCAAGATTTTTTCCTAAGAAATAATCACAGTTTCGAATGCAGCTTGGTATGAAAAAGTGGGAATACATTGAACATGTTGGCTGGCAGTAATGACAACTTTTGCTGTTGATGCATTGTCTGTAAAAGTCAGCGTCATGTTTAGAGTGTGTTCATTTAGGCTTTTCGTTATAATTTTCGTCATAATCAATACTGATTCTTGAATTAGTTGACAATTTGGCAACAAGTATTCGCGGTAATTCAGCAATCTAATTGTCTTAATTGTTTCATTTGTAATCAAAATGACTGGTCAAGAATGCAAAAAACCAAATAATATATTGTAGCAAAAGGCATCGGGTCAAGGAAAGCTGGGTTATGAGATTCGTATGTATTCAACGCTTTGAGACACTTCTAAGCTAGAGAAGAGCATTACCTGGAAGAATGCCATCCAGAGTTCCATTTGGCAACGTAAACACGTATGGAGGTGAGTTGAAGTACCAGATAGTTAAATCACTATTGCAAATACAGAACTGTTTATTGTACCAAGTCTCGCAGTTCATTTCATCGAAAACCGCTTTCGCAAGTCCTGTTACCAAGTCATACCTGAATAAAAGATCGTAGCTTTTTAAATGATATCTCAAAATCTTGTTCACTTAGAAAGAACGATTATTTTACTGAGTATATCCCGTCGATATCAACAAAACTCTGTTCAAATATAACACAATTGCAACGCAGAAGAAAAGACTGTACATAAATGATGAAGATTTCCGGTACAAATTGGAATTTGGCTTATTGGAACTAGCTATATTTGAAAAGTTGATGCACGCAAACAAAGTTAAAATTTCGCTTTTAAATTACTGCTTTTGCAGTAATGGTATCATACGCCACAGCTGCAGCTGCATACAATGGTATCAAACTTGCTCTTACCTTATGGAGCATTCTTCATTGAAAGATGTTTTCTTGGTGCAGTTGTGTCCTTTCCCTACTGTAAGACACAACAAAAAGCTGGATAAAAAAAGGTATAGCTTGTGCATCATTCCTTGTCATAATGCGTAAAGATATATCTCTCACACTTCCCTGCTAGATTTACTTGATCTGCAGCTATTACCAGCAAAGCAAGAATAGACAGGTGCCATATTACGTACAATACAAAGCAATGGTCCATTGTTGCTAGAATGCTAGTGGGCTAAAACTGGCTTCCAAATATTGAAAGCATTGACATAGCATAATAGCAACTCGCGCAAATTTTGTATGTGTCTTCTTCTGGATTTTCTGTCAACATGTGACCAATTATCAATTTGTGGAATCTAACCCATTATGGGGCTAAAACATTGTGTGCAGAGTTTGCAAAAAAGCCAATCAGCAAACTGTATGCTCCACACATGACTCAACAATTCTAGTTTACTTTGCTTCTTGATTTTACCTGTTGCGTAAACAGATATGAATTAACATAAATTATTTTGTATTTGCTTGCTAAAAAGAGTACCAGGAGTTTTGTGGTCGATCAACCTTCAATGGGATTTACATCAAATTTGTTTGCTGTATTATATATTACCATTAAGCATACCATTCCACATCTGAATGCCATCTGACGTAATACCGGTGACAAAGGGTAGCTTAATTTGGCTAAGTACAAGGGTTACTTTAATGCTAATGCATACATGCTATCATTTAAATGATCGATCAACCTTTAAATGATGTGATGACATTGTCAACATAAGCAAACTAACAACAAACTTCAGTGCTTCATCAAAGCAAATATTAGCAATAAAATATTTATTATTGCACTGGTTGAAAGCTCATCTAAAGGGTCTTTAAATAAAATGAGCTTGCCTTCTTCTTCACTTCGAGTCCATAAAGAACGGATGCAGAAAAAGAAAAATGACTATGCATTTTGTCGACTGCTGCCTTGATTCTGCCCTTACCCACTATTAAAAATACGAGTTCTTTTGCTGGCAGTACAACAAATAAGAGATAGACATTAAGGGGTACCTTCAAGCATGAATGACATACACCGTGTCTCACTTAAACTGTTGTAAATTAAAATAAGTTTTGCGAAGGTATAAAGTTTAGATAAATAGATAGAACGTAAATAGTTACAGTTTATAGAATTATTTTTCATAATTCATTAGTTACAGTCAGAAAAGAAGTTTGAGAACTAAATTATACATTTATACAGTTTTAATTTTTATTCAGTCAAAATCATATTTTTACCAACTACGATGTTTACGTGCAGGCAAGCAAGCAAGAGTTCAAAACTCTGATGCACTCATATTACTTCTTTCCTTCAGCCAATTTATTTTCTGGATATGATATCATGTTGCTTTTCAAGTATGTCTTCTCGTAGCTGCTCAAGTTGCTCTCGGAAGGCTTTTTCGACAGTTTGCGAAAAGACTTCAAATCTATCTTTTAATAGGCCTAAAGGGAATAAGATATTTTAGTTGCGAATAGACTGGAAATGTGCAATAAAAAAAATCCATGATGTCAATTAGAAACATTAGCCAAATAAAAAAAGATGATCAAATAGAATTTATGTAAGATGTTGTAGTGACCCTGCCTAGGCCTGTCGCGTTCCAACATGTCTATGAGTTGGTTTTTGTGCCAATAAGACATAAATTAAAAATGATGCGATATTGAAATATACAATTCTTACCATTTTGGAATACTGCGATTTCAGTGCCTTGAACTGCTGCTTGTTTTCTTCTCTTTTGTCTATATACCTTGTGAGCAACTGTAGCTGCGAGGCCGATCAACACTGTTACGGTGCAACAGCCAAACAGTGTCATTAGTACATACTTGTAAATCACAGCTGATCGAAATATTCCATTTTCAAATTCCAATGTTTCCTGGGGTTCTTCTGGCAGCTTTAGTAAACAAAGGAAGTCATGTTACAATAACTAAAGTAATTATTCTAAACTTACAATTTCAGATAAATAATTACCAAGCAATCTTTTGGTGGTACAAAACTTCTAAATGGCTTTAAAAATATCTATGTTCTGACGTTTTAAACTCTGAAGAGTGTCAGACGAAAAGCTTAAGTTTACTAAATAATTATCAGTTGGTATATTAAAATATTCAGTAGTAACTGTACAAGAAAAAATGTTAAATAACATAATATTTTAAAGATTTATTTTACATCTAGTATTTTGAGCTGTGATTAATATTGTATCATTCTGAAATTGCCAGTGTTTTATTATCAATGTTTTATTCATATGTATGGTTCTTTATAATATTCGAGTACCAGAGTATGGCCTGCAGTACATTAATTTGATGTCCATCTCTTAAAAAACAATCCACTGCTTCTAATTCTAGTCATCTTAAGTAACCCATGACAAGTTGTTATTGTATTCTATTAGACTAGGCTCTAACTAAGCGAGGTGCTACGGGGAAGTGTAGAAATTCTCATGTAGCTTATCAAGACAATTTTTTACAAGTAATCCGAATATCTTGGATAAAATGGCAAGTTCCTGAAAATTTCTGAGAACGTGGATAAAAATGATCTAGTGGCATATAAATCTAACTGTATGGAACCCTTTCAGTTCCAAGTGAAAGGCTCAAAAAGCTGCAAGCATAGTCTCCCAAATCAAATTCTTTGCTCAGAAATTTCAGTGTTGAACACCTATGATCACTAGATTATTGATTTTCCTCCTTTCTTCTAGCAAGAGAAGACGCTTATCGTTAGCACCTGTTCCGACCTATAATATTCAGTTACAAAGTCTGTTTTCATCAAAAAGCAAAGATTTTAATCAAGATTCAGCTAATCTGACTAGCCTTCAAGATTAAAAAGTGTAGAATTTTTATATCTAATTAAAGTAACTCATTGAATTACTATGCAAAGATATATCTGTTTCAATTTTCATTTGCATTCAAAAGACAACGCTAGAAAAGGCGATTAAGATTGCATTGTTGTCGGTATAGTTTAAGGATACATTTTGTCAGTGGGGGCCTTCTATACTTGTAGGCCATTAAATTCAGTTGTAAGTATGGTAAAATGTTCTGGACTAATGTTGTAAATTTTGAACAACGATTATGAGTTTCTTCTGTGTTATGCGACAAATTTAGGAAAACAATCAAGGCTTATTGCATTGCAGGCACGGGGAAGGGCCTCTCAAGCTCCAGCTCGAGCAATCGCCATAGTTGGAAATATAATTGTTTTTCAGCTATATCTAATGCAATGGCTATAGATATAATTGGAAAAGCATGCTTACCTTCTCTTTTATGCTCTCTATTGCATCAAATAGTATACGACTCTCAGCATCCAGGTTTTCTGCTTGGAAGTTACTCAAAAAATGGGCCCAGTAAGCCAGACTTTTATCTGCAAATATCATGCCAAAGCTGATGTCAGTGCTTGCAATGTCTTTTTTGACTGCCAGCTTGATACCAGACTCCTGAAACTGCTTCCAGTGGTATCTCAATATCAGCCTATCCATAAGAATACCTGAAACAAGAAGTTCCCCCAAAGCTACATTAAAGCAAGGATTTGTAAATCAGTGTTCAAATGTAGTCAGAAGCATTTATAGAATTCTCAAATATTGTTTTGATAAGATCCAGTGTTTTGAAAGTGTTTGCAAAAAGAAATATGACACAGCACAGCTAATGTAAGTAACCTGTGCGTACGTGGTTCAGGTATTTAAAAGTAATGTAATCATAGAGGTAATCGAATTTGGTACAGTGCAAAAAACCAAGTGGTTTTTTCTAATTAGTGTCCATTGCGACGTCAAGAGATGCATTATCTTTTATCCCTAGGCATTCGCCCCATCCATTTAGAGTAGCAGAGTGGGCCTAAATTCTGCTTTCAAGGCAGATTAATTTAGCCAACACAGAATGATTTGCACGGATAGTAGATTGCAGTAACAATGCATACCGTCAATTGTTCTCTTACTCAATGAAGTTATCAGGTCGGACACATTCGAATACCCTAGAAAATTTTAAGATCTTAATTGAATTATTCATTAACAATATAGAATATATAATAATAATAATAAAACGAATATTTATACAGGATAGACACTTCAACGTGTTAATTAGCTGTTATTAATGTGTGACCTGTGTTCTACGCCTAAATACTATTAATGTCTGCGAAAGAAGAACCGCCGGATAGGCTGTCCGCCAGATTCTATGAATCTTGCAATGAGTATAAATATGGAGATAAAATACAGGAACAAAGCAATTCCGGCGGACAGCAAGCACGAGAAATCAATTTAATTAGATAAATTTTCAAAGTAAATTAGATAAAATGCATACTAATATTTCGCCCCTGCGTTCAGGGCTCCATCAGAGCTCCATTCAGGGCTAAATGCTATTACCCTAAGTATTTGAAAATATTAGAAAACAGATATATATATAAAAGAGGAAGTTAAACTATTCACCCCCAAAGTTACAGATATAGTTTTAAGATAAGTATCATTTAAATATCATTTAAAATGTTCATTGAGTTGTTTCTCAAATTCTTTATAGCTCTCAATTTTACGAATTTCTAGCGGTAGTTCATTGTACATCCTCGCACCCATAAACCTAAATGGTTTTCTTGCGTACTCAAAAATTATTGCAAAATATCGTGCCCAGTGCCTAGGAAATATTACGGAGATGGTGCCCTGAAACAAGTTTAAATCATGAATCCAGAACAAGCGGAAATTTTCTTTTCGAAAACGTTTCTTGGGGTTCTATTCTAGAAAGATATGTAACAATTGCCTACCAGCAATTACCTCTTTGAACATACATATCTTAATTGATAATCAAAAACCCGCCACTAAAATTATTGCCGACATTATGGATAAAACGAGTCTGCCCACGTACATTGATTCCGGAATACCACCGTTGATAGAAAACTCTTGGTTCACCTTGTTGTATTACAAGTGGGTATGTTAGTGTAAGGCTGAGGGTAGAGGGTGCCGTTGTAAAATGTTAAGAGGGAGGCTGTGCTGTAGGAAACTTCTAGAAGCATAATGAAAGATTACACTAATGGTCACACCCTGCACACGTGCATTCTTGTTAAATAGTTTCTTTTGTGAATGTGAGTTTCTTCCAACTTTTCACCGGCTCTAAAAATTTGACAAAATTTGCTCATTCGTGAAAAACAAATAAGTATCTTGCCAGGAAAGAAGCTCGTCCAACCAAACATACACATTCTTGTTAAAAGAAGGGGCTGTGCCTTTCCTTCGAAACCTCTCTAAAATTTTCCAAGGGAGCTGAGCCTCCTAAGCCTTCTCTACGGCACCCTAGATTAAGGGTTTAGTGAAGGAGACGAGGTCGAATTTTGTTGGTTTTTCATTTGAAAGGTAGTCTGGGATAACATTTTTGAATAGGCAAGGAAAAATTTTAGGAATAGACATTTTTCAGGAAAATGTTAATTTATGCTACATTTTTGAATTCAAATTGCTGCATCATAGCATGGAAATTGCTGCAGTTAAAACCACTTTCTTAATTTACCAGTTGCATTTCCGCCTTCCCTGTAGATGATGTTCTGCTCGAAACCATATGTAATCTTTTCCAAAAATCCAACCTAAAAATAACTTATATTTTTAAAAATTTTAATCTAGATTTATCATTTCCAATGATCACACAAAGCAATACTTTCAAAAACTTTAACGCTACCCTTCTATCAATATTGTATCTATAACGTTATAAGAATATCAGTTTTTCCTTAAAGGTAAGATATAAAAAGTGTATTGTATGGTTCCTATATTGTAGTTTTATGGATTTGATAATTTTTTCTGAAGTGATAAGTATCAGGCTATGAAAAGGACAAAATTACATTTTTGCGATTTAAGTTTGTTTTCCCACTAGCTGTTGCTGAGGTTAATGATGAAGTAATAGAAGCTGTGAGAAGCCCTGATATGACAATTCCCAAAGTTATCCACAGCACACCAAACGCTCTACCAGCAAACGAACGCGGGGACTTGTCGCCATACCTAAGACAGATGACATTTTTAGATTAAAGATTCAAATATTTTGTATAATTTAATTCACATCTACAGTGTAGGTTAAAATAAATTTTTATTTTGTAGAGCACACTTCTAGCATGGAATGCTCGAAACGGCACAGATTGTTGTGCAATGAAATGACATTAGGGGTGGGGTGGGGTGGGGGCTGATGAGAGAGAGAACATACCAATTTTATGCTTATTTTCATGTTTTGGTAGTTTGCTGTAAAAGATAGCTATTGGGGTTTTCAAGCTATATACGCTCGTTGTTTTTCGGGCTGATAGATTAGTGCCTAATGGCTTGAAAATTGGAAAAAAAAGGAAAATTGAAGGATTCGGGTTAGTTTTATTAACTGTTTTTAAAGCAGTGCAACCATTTTAATTTTAAATCTAGCTTCAATCAAGGAATTTTGGCTGCTACATGAATTTTTGGAAATGATATGTACATGACAAAATGAAAAAAAGAGAGCAGAAGCGCGTTCGGTTGGTCCAAAACTTTGAGGGCTACCAGGCAGGTGACATTACATCATCTTTTTTATCAGACTGTAGTATTATGTAGACAAAGAAAGACGTAGTAGGCCCTATGCTTACCCCACGGTTGTCATAGAAACGTAAGCCCACCAGCAACCTTCAAGAGAACCTTTAATGAACGACGGATGGAATTCCTCTGCATTTTGTCTTGCATCCTGGTAAGAGATGAAAACAGAAGTAAAAGAATGGTTGAAACAGTTCTGGAAGATTAGTTGTCTAAATGACTTAAAAATTTAGCAAAACGTTTGGAAGTTCAGGTTTTTATTCGGATTCCTCACTTTTTTGGGGGGGAGAGGGGGGGGGTTCAGACCTATTGCATATCATTTGGATTCCTCACAACTTGCATAGGGTTTTGACATGTTAAACGTTTGTCATGAATCCGACGTAAGCCGGAATTTTCTGACAAGGGCGCAATTCATCCAGAACCTGCCATGCCCCTGTCCTCCATAATTTCGGCCGCTGACTTCAGTCTTTATGGATGATGATGTTAGGCTTATCTTAGATTTGATTATTGATCAAAGAAGATGTTGATGTGCTATAAATCTGTAAAGTAAGCTCTTGGATTTTGTCTGTTGATAGCCGAGAAAACTTGTGATAAGATTTCAGCTGTCATGATAACTTTCTTTGCTCATGCTAAGAAATATTTTCTACCAAGGCATGAGGACTTTTACAAGAACAAGAAGGCTTCCGCAAAAGGCATCTAAAGAAGCAGTCGCAGAAAATATTCACGTACATGCTTTGTTATTAACAAGTGCATGTGTGCGTTTTATCCATGAACATTGCTCAGTATGAGTCCTTGCGATACAACAGACTGCCTCACAAACAGAATAGATTCCTTTTCAAAGTTAAATACATTTTCAAAATCAAAGGCTCTGTTAAGAATCAAATCTTGTAAGGTTATTAAGTATGCTAAGCCAAGAGTTTTACACTAGGCACAGATAATAAAATTGGATATTATCGTGGTGTATCCAAGGGCAATGTTTTTGTTGTTTTTTTATAGAAAATTGTCCTATTTTCAGTGCCCTTACTAGAAATGTTTTTGATGGGGCTCGATTTTTCATGGGACAGGGTAAAATCGTTAAGCGAGCAAAAAGCAAGCTTGGGTCTTGGGACACTTGAAGACCCTAAGGGTGGCGGAACCCTAACACGTCTGCGAGATATATTGAAACTGGTCCTGGAACAGGACTTTACAAGTATTATAGCGTTTTAAAACAAAATTGCTATTTACTAACGGTGTTTTCACCAATTTACATAGTTTTCATCGATGACCATTCACCCCAACCTTTTTGTAGCTATCATTGATTCAAATTGTAAGGGCAGAGCTAAAAATATTATCGTTTTCCTTGCGAATTCATTCAATGCAAAGTAATTGAATCACTAGAGACGATCCGCACTCAGAGTACCCCAACTCTGCTTTTGAAATCGACAGATGTTAAGAAAACCCCTTGTAGCGAACCCCCTATGATCCTTTCTTGCCAAGAAAAACGCTGACCCACCAAAAACTGCTCCCCCCTCCCTAGGTTTCTGTTGCTCTCCCCGTTGAATCTTTTGTTTCCCTGTGGAGAAAGGTTTTCCAATTCTATATACTTTTGCTCTTCCCTGCCACGATGTCTGTGACGAACCCCATATTGGGAGTTTCTGTGCTGTATCTCTGATGCCTGGTTGGGGTTGCTACTGGGGGTGTTTTAGAAAGCAACTTACCAGAAGCCAAATGATGACACCACCCTCGATGGTCAATAGCACAATCATTGCAAGCAATGGCAATGTGTCTCCAAGCGAATGGAAGAGTCTGTCCAACATTTGCTCTTGCGAGTCATCTATTTGAAGGTATGCCACACCAGGGTTATTCATTAGTTTCACATATGGCTTTCCAAGGTAAAAAGCAGCATCTTTGGTTCCAATGACTGGCATTAATATTTGGTAATGGGATTGGTTATAAATATTTAGCATCATCTGGTCTATTGACGTGAATGGTTTTTGATATTTCAGCGGCGTACAAATATAGCAACAACTTCTCACGAATATTTTTAATATGGCTGAAAATAAAGCAAATAATTAATGGTTTCTAGAAAAATTTTAGACTACGTAGATTTGATAAAGCTAGGAATATGAATTCTGCTTCCTTGCTAAGAAAAAACTCATCAGCTTCTAAAATGCTCCTTTGGTTCATGATGGCTGATTTGTGACATGCTTGTGACAAATTTGAAGTTCTTTCTCTTCAGCGAAAGACTTTAATTTTCCAATGTTTCCAAACATTAAACAGTTTAAGCTTTATTTCTATTTCAAAATTCTTTCTCTTAATAGACCAAAGAATGGTTTCTCTCCTTTCATCTCGTTCTACAGAGACAGATTTTGACAGACCTTTTATCAGTTAACTGTAGTGTCCGCTTATATGCAACTTCTTGAAAACGATTGTTAAAGACTGATTGTAACAAAATTATATAGAGAAAGAACTATTCAAAAAAATCATTTGTTACAAGATTAGAATTGGGCGTGGCTGTTTTCTGATAAAGTCAGTGATATTGAGTGTTAAAATAAACAGAAACGATGATGCAATCCGGTTATACCTTATGTCATCTAAGTTCAATTCAAGAACAACCCTAGGCTCAAAATAAGAAAATTAGGAATCTTGGGGCTCGACAAAAAATTTGGTATTCTTAAATAAAAAAGTGGGCACATACAGATTACTGTTCTTTTGGCCTGGCTCACAAATTTCAGAACCAAAGCCAAATTACAATGACTGAGCCAGTGCTTATGCAGCAATATCTTAGCCTGCAACAGATTTAAGTGACTTACAACATGTAAAAATTGAACGATAATTCACGGTATTTTCAAGCCGCCTTAAATACCTAATTAGTCTAAAAACACTTTCATGACGTCACCCCTGAGAGACTACTAGTAGCATCACCTGGCAGAATTCCATCCAAGGTTCCATTTTGCAAAGTGTAAACGTATGGAGGCAAGTCATAGTTCCAAATTGTCAAAACCATTTTGCAGACTCTGTAGTACTCATATGTCGTTTGGCAAGAAGCATTTTCATAGAGATGTTTCGCAACACCAGCTGCCAGATCATACCTAAAATGCATTATGTGTGAATTATCTCTTTTGTCAGAAAACATAGCATAGAGTAGCTAAGTTGATCAAAGAACTTGGATCATACTAAATATTAAAGGGGCCAAAATGTTTTGAGAGTTCTAAGCATGCCAGGGGCGGATCTAGAAATTATTCTGAGGGGTTCTAAAACGTAAGGCTTGGTAACCCAGGGTGTTGCTATGCACAAACTCCGTACCCCTGCTAATAAGCCATAATGAAATGAAAGCCTTCCATAAACTAAAAAGCCTGGATGCCTTGATTTATATAGTAATTTTTGGTTTCAGCTTTTATGCCAATTGAACGCAATTTGCAGCTCGCCCCTCTTATATTCACTTAGGGTACAAAAGTATAGAAACTGTAGTCAAAGATGATATGATGGCCCGCAGTGGCAAAAGGCCCGAGCCCACAAATTTTCAAAGCAAAATTTAATTTTTGACTCTTTGCAGCTATTTATTAGAACTTGATCAGCTTGACCAAAAAAATAACGTGGCTGGTGGAATGAAGCCCTTGAAGTGCAGTGCAAAAGTTGAACACAGGGATTCTAACACAGCATTCAAACCAAACAAAGAAGGCCCTGAACGTTTCGCTATGGGCCTGGCGTTTTGAGTATTTTTATGTATTTGAAATTCTTAGAGAAAAAAGGATTCGCAGGAATATAAGTAGGTATAAAAAGGAAACCCCTTTTGGTCAATAATAGTAAGGGCAAGTTTTTGAGATGTTTTTTATGTAGTTCTTGAATGATTAAATAAAGAATAACAAGGGCTCGGGCAAGCTTTATCCTCTGAATATAAATCATACCTCATGGTCTATGAATAAGACATGAAACACGGAGTTGAAACTTGAAACCGTTCTGTTATATAAACCACAGCGTTTACAAGTTCTGCCGTTACAGCATCGAGCATCAGGTAAAGATCGTCAAAAGATCCACGAAAACATATTGCAAATTTGCGCCTAAGCATTCGTCGCGTGCTGTATCATAATTCAACTCCCCCTGGTCAACCTCAACTCCCCCTGTTCAAGCTCAACTCCCCCTGGTCATAAAACCACTTATACATTTGACTGTAGATTGAAGCGAAGAAACTCCCCCTGGTTTGTCGGTATTCTTTGATGTTTTGGATTTTTGAAATCCATGGGTTCTCGCGCCAAAGTTTAGAACCCCTCGACCTGGCACCGTGATTGGCTAGATTCACTTCCACGGGTGCAGAAACTCGTATAATTTACAGGCCACGGGTTCCTTAAGTGGCTGGATATAAGAGGAGACAATGCTTTCCGAGTCTGTAGAATGCTATACAGGACAACCAGGGGGAGTTTCATACACTTCAATGCATGGACTGAAATAACAATGTTGAACAGTTGTGAGACGGGGCATTGAAGCGGAAATAACAATTTCAGGAGATGTGCATACTTCCCGGTATTATTTAAATGGTTTAAATAATAATAAACAAAATTGCGGTAGAATAAGCTTTAATCCCCAAAAAGTTTTTTCTCAAATCTGAGGGGTGCTCGAGCCCCCTTCGCACCCCACTGGATCCGCCCCTGCATGCTAAAGCCAAGGCAAAGGCAAATCTTTTTATGCTTTAGATAAGGAATTTTTTTAGAATAATTGCCCCCAGTCCCCCTTTTTCCGTGGTCTTTGAGTTGATTTAATCTTCAGTAAATAATCAGTGCTTGTATTTTTCTGTTTAAAAGCAAGGTCCATGCATAGAAATAGCAAAGCCCAAGTGCTCAATTATTTTCTCCGTTAACTAAATTCTTTATCACATACATCAACTTCTTACCCATTTGCAACAAATAATATTAGCGAGGAAAGTTGCTACAAGATAATATTCAAAGCTTGCATTCGAAAAACCAACATTTAGGGCCCAGTAAAGGATTTATCAATTAAGAGAAGACCTACTTTTTGTGAGACTCTTAATTTTTTACGTTGAGCCTAAGATTATTTTAAATTTATTTGACAGAAGGTGTAATTTTATATCGTATTTTATAATCACTCTGTTATAAACTTTTTCCTTTGGCCGAGCTCTGCAGGATTTGAAGAGAAAAACAACACCATGTCATATCATAAAAATGCTAATTTTTATCTACAACCAAATAATTAACTTAATCCACACCTTCATCCATAACCGCGTGTTCCAATCTCTTTACGGTTCTCTTTCTATTGCTGACGTGTGCGCTCTATTTCGCTGCGCACCCTGCTGCACAGTATCATTATGGCGCAGAGCGCTTGATCAGTGGGCGCAGTCCTTACTTTACAACAGACACCATACGTCTATTTCAAGACATATAACTTGCATTTGTTTTGCATTCCAAAAAACTCAAACAGACAAAAATTAATTTTTGATGAAGTTTGAGTCTTGCATTATTCTTAAGTTTTTCTTAAATTTCAACAATTTTGAGCCTTAATAGTATCTACAGTAGGGTCTAAATTGTACCTGTTCTTTCTTATTTACAAAAACCGATAATCTTTATGAATGGTCTTTAAATACTGCAAATTAAATACGCAAGTGTGCGTATTTATCATTTTTGACTTTTTCTGTTATTTGCAGTAAAGACATACTTTGGATTTCATTTTTGTAATGAATCCTTCGTGGCTGATATTTTATAAGGCATCTCTTAAAGAAGAATTAATTCAGGCTCAAGGACCACGCAGCATATCACAGATTAAGGGGACAAAAACATTTTGGGGAGGGGGCAAAAACCAGAGCAGGGCCATTTTTGTATGGTTTCAAGTACATTTTGGAAATTGTTGGGGGAGGGGCTAAAGCCTTCCCCCGCTTTTGCGGTCTCTGTTCAGGCTACCTATACGTTTCACCACCATCAAAATGCATAAAAATGAAAGTTTCTTAGAAATTTCTAAAAGTCTTACAAAATGGAAAACGTTCAATTCGTCAACTAAACTCGACACAATATTGCAAACAGTTGCACGTGCTAAAGTATAATTCTGTATGACGTACAATGCCTGCCAAAAGTTATCGTGCACTAACTTTAGTTTCAAGGGCAAATTCAGTTATTCCTCATTCCCCCTTTGAACAATTCTGGTTTACTACAAAATGACGTGGGAGATTAGGAAGTACGCTTTTGCTGCTAATTCGATGCTATTTTTCTAAATTATCAACATTGTTTAAGAGAGAAGGGGGTGCGGAAATAGGAGTATTTGGGGAAAGAATTGAAAAATATAAAAACACAAAGCAAATTGTTGGGTGTTCCAAGTACTTTTGGCAATGATTGTTCATATTGCTGTATGTTACCCTGTTGTAATCACATTATTTGGTACACATTCAGAAGCTTTTTAACTTCTTCAGCCGAAGCCCACAAAGATGAGAAACTCTAAGAAAAATACAGTATCTTTTTAACATTCAAGCCGTCAAATACTTAAACTGCTTTTACCTCACTTCATTCATAGACTTTTGTCTTTATTGTTTCTATTATTGACAGTTTGTGATAATAGAGAAAGAAGATTATCATTTATAATTTTTTAATTGAGGTATTACTTATGGAAGCCTATAGCCAAGGGCCCCCGGGTCAGTGACCCCCCTGACCCCCTCTCGTCAGCACTGATAATACGGTATGGTATAGTGGAATCAATGCCTAAAATACAATGCTATGATACCTTACAGTACACTTGACGTCCTCTGAAAAGTCTCCACTGCTATTATTTGACTGTCCAGCAACAAATGACAGCATTGCAATTGCTACATACGTGTACAGTATAAACACAGATCTTTGTGTCCAAAACATTTTAGACGCACAGCACTCCATCTTAATCTGATATCGTCTGCAACTTATGAAACCAACACGATGAAAATGTGCAGGTGCCCTAATTCTTTATCGAATTACTGTTGGTTCAATTGATAAAATTAATGAAAGGAAAATGCTTCAACAACAATAAATAATCCTGATTCAGTAACTTGAAATGAAAATTGCCAAATTTTGTGAATAATGAATAGACCTAGCCTCAGGATCATACATTAATTGTTGTTTTTATCCAATGTAACGTCATTATTTGAAAAAAGCAGATTGTTTCATTGGTGGTGATTGTTGCGGAGATTGACAAGGAAAAATTTATGAAGCATACTGTTGTAAATCGCAGAAATTTGCCTAGACATCTTTTTCTCTTTGAGACACAGTCAGCCACACGAAAACATGAAGGCCTTCTGATGACGATTGGCAAGATATAATTGTATCCGTCAAAACTTTTATGTTTGTTGAGCTTACCCTAATTTTAAATGTTTGTGGTTTTTGGTAACGTTTTTATGATAATGTAGCATCCAGCAATTCTTCAAGGCTATTTCTTATCTAGGCATAGCGAATTCGTTAGCAATTGGAATGTCTTTTGTTCTTACCGGGTATGGAAGAATTTGCCAGCGGACGTTTGTGACGGCCACCGGTGAAATCTGCAGATATCCTCAGCGATCATCAGCGATCATAAGCGATCATCAGCGATCATCAGCGATCATCAGCGATCATCAGCGATCATCAGCGATCATCAGCGATCATATGGTAACCAGGCTACAGAGTCCTTCGGTCACATATTAGTAATAAGCAAAATTTATGTGATTCGATGTTAATCTAGTGGAATTTTGTACGACTCACAATAGGTATTAGGAAAAATTGTTAACAAAATTGAAACAAAAGTCATTAAATATCAGCTCAACTGATAATTCATAGGCTGCTCTATGATAGGCTGCATAAGGAAGAACAAATTTTGCGTAAATGTTAACCGTAACAAAATTTAAAACTCAGTATATGGAAGATAAATGGGAACAAACGAACCGAATTATGTAGGCGTGAAAGTTTCTTAGAAAAAGACATTGAATTGCAACACGGTTTCTCAATTAAATTTTTGTAAATTTAAATAAGCTTTGCGAAGGTATAAAGCTTAGATAAATAGATAGAACGTAAATAAAAACAGTTTATAGATTTTTTTACAATCATTAGTTACAGCCAGAAAAGAAGTTTTAGAACTAAATCAAATATTTTACAAAGCTTTTAACTTTCTTTGAGAATAAGTCACAATCATATTTTAACCAACTACGTTGTTTACGTGCGTGATGCAATCATATTACTTCTTCAATTTAGCCAATTTATTTTCTGGCTATGATATCATATTGCTGTTCAAGTATGTCTTCTCGTAGCTGCTCAATTTGTTCTCTTAAATCTTTAAGAACGGCTCTCTCGACAGTCTTTGAAAAGTCTCCAAATCTATCTTCCAATGTGCCTACAAAAGTTTCGCAGGTTGAAGTGGTTGGTTTCGCAGGGAATGAAAAAGTGTCCTTCAAGAGTTGATATTAATTTGTGTCATTACTATCAATCTAATACTTGTTTTCATATTTCAAAGTGACACACCCCCGTCCTCTGCCTACTGTAAAAACCACCCCCCTCCCCCGGGAAAAAAGGACAAAAAGTGTCATTAAAGTTCAGAGAATAAGATGGTTTATTTGCCAATAGGCTATAAGCAAAAAATATGAACCCATGGTATCAATTAGAAACTGAAGTCAAATAAAGTAAAGATAATCAAGTAGATTTTAAGTAAGATGTTCATGAGATTCAAATACATTTTTGAGTTCGTTTTGTGCCAATTAAACATAAGTTAAAAATGGCACAATAGTGAAATATTTAATTCTTACCATTTTTGAATACTGTGATTTCAGTGCCTTGAACTTGTTTTCTTTTCTTTGGCCTGTATAGCTTATGAAGAACTGTAGCTGCGAGGCCGATCAACACTGTTACGGCGCAGCAGCCAAAAAGTGTTATTAGTACATTCTTGGAAATCACAGCTGATCGAAATATTCCATTTTCATTTCCATTTCCAGTTTCCAGGGGCTCGTTTGGCAGCTAGAAGAATATAGGAAGCTACGTTACCATAATCAATCTTGTAATGTTGAATTTTTGATAATCTCGGGTGAATAATGATCAGTTGGTGTATAAAAATATATACAAGTCGTTACCTGTGTATAGCTTTTTCAAAATGTTACAGTGTTACAGTGTTACAGTGAAAATATTAAGTAACATAATATTTTAAGAATTTATCACGCATCTAGTAAATCGAGCTATCTTCAATGTCGCACCATTCTGAAATAACCAGTACTTGTGACCTTGCCAGTCCAATGCTGTTCTCACATGTCGTGGAAAAAATAACAAACTTATTGAGTATAATTCCTTCTAGCAGTCGAGCAGCAAGAAAAGAGGTCTACTGCATATCATTTTGATGCCAATCCTATCAAACAAACAATCCGCTACCCCTAATTCAGCTAATTTTGCATAAAAAGATGCTACTTTTTATTAAATGTAAGACATTAAGAAGCACCCACGATATTGTGGTTCATTGATTGAAGAAAGAAGACATTCGGTTACCACGGGAAAGGCTCAAGTGGCTGAAAGCAGAGTCTCCTGAATCGAATTATCAATCAAAAAAGAATCATGACCATCCAAGATCGCTAAATTACAAATTTTTCTCGTTTAATTTAGCAAATGAAGACGCTTATCACTGTTACCTGTCCTGGCTTGTATTATGCCACATAAGTTTTCATTTACCAAGCTTGTTCGTATCGAAAGGCAAAGATTTTAATGAAGATTCGGCTGATCTGGCTAGTCTTCAAGAATCAAAGGCAAAGATTTTTTATATTGAATTAAAGTAACTCATTGAATTCCTATGCAAAGGTCAATATATCTGTTTCAATTATCCATTTGCAAAGGTCATTCAAAAGACATCGCCAAATATTGCTGAAAGTTCAGAAAAGATGACATTACTGCTGTTTGTATAGAACTAAAGAACTGAAGCTAGCGATTCCATAAATATACTAGTTTGTGTTTCGTACAATATAATGTGTCAATTGATAATGGACTATGCTTAGCCAGACTCTATGGAGGAGAAAAACGCGGGGGGGGGGAGTCTGCATGCAGGCTAGCTACGCTCAAAACTTCGTTTTTATGTACGAAAAATGATTACATGAAATTGGGTAGGTAGGTAGGTATGTAGGTAGGTAGGTAGGTAGGTAGGTAGGTAGGTAGGTAGGTAGGTAGGTAGGTAGGTAGGTAGGTAGGTAGGTAGGTAGGTAGGTAGGTAGGTAGGTAGGTAGGTAAGTAGGTAGGTAGGAAGAAAATGGAAAGATTCTAAAGCAAAGGTAGGAAAATTCGCATACTTAGCAAGTGTTACAAATTTGTTTGGTTTTTCAAGTGAATATTGACACGTTCCGTACCTTCTCTTTCATGCTCTCTATTGCATCAAACATTATACGACTCTGGGTGTCCTCATTTTCTTCTTGAAAGTATCTCAAAAAATCTGCCCAGTAACCCAAACTTTTATCTGAAAATACCAAGCCAAAGCTGATGTCTGTGCTTGCAACATCTTTTTTTATTGCCAGCTTGATACCAGAGTCCTGAAACTGTTTCCAGTGGTATCTCAAAATTAGTCTATCCATCAAGATGCCTGAAACAAAAAGTGCCCGAAGCAACAATATAGCAAGGATTGATAAATGAGAATTTGAGTGCAGACAGAAACATTTTAAGAATTTACTAAAGACAAATCGATAATATCCTCTACTCAACTTTTCCTCTACTCAACGATGTTATCAGGTCAGACACTTTTCGATACCCTAGAACATTTTAAAATAAAATGAAATTATTCTTAACAAAAGTTTAAAACGACAAAATGCTTCTAGTCGCATATGTGCATAAAATGAGACTTGGGTTACAAACAAAGAAGCTACCGTATATCCTCGAATAAGCCGCTGGGGGCTCAAAAATTCACAAAAATTATTTTTGGATCTTATCTGGGCTTATTTGAGGTTTGGCCTTATTCGAAGGTTGGGGGTCATTTAGTATCAATGTGGGCGCAGTCCTTACTTTACAACAGACACCATACGTCTTTTTCAAGACATATAACTTGCATTTGTTTTGCATTCCAAAAAACTCAAACAGACAAAAATTAATTTTTGATGAAGTTTGAGTCTTGCATTGTTCTTAAGTTTTTCTTAAATTTCAACAATTTTGAGCCTTAATAGTGTCTACAGTAGGGCCTAAATTGTACCTGTTCTTTCTTATTTACAAAAACCGATAATCTTTATGAATGGTCTTTAAATACTGCAAATTTCACGAAAAAGTGTGCGTATTTATCATTTTTGACTTTTTCTGTTATTTGCAGTAAAGACATACTTTGGATTTCATTTTTGTAATGAATCCTTCGTGGCTGATATTTTTAAGGCATCTCTTAAAGAAGAATTAATTCAGGCTCAAGGACCACGCAGCATATCACAGATTAAGGGGACAAAAACATTTTGGGGAGGGGGCAAAAACCAGAGCAGGGCCATTTTTGTATGGTTTCAAGTACATTTTGGAAATTGTTGGGGGAGGGGCTAAAGCCTTCCCCCGCTTTTGCGGTCTCTGTTCAGGCTACCTATACGTTTCACCACCATCAAAATGCATAAAAATGAAAGTTTCTTAGAAATTTCTAAAAGTCTTACAAAATGGAAAACGTTCAATTCGTCAACTAAACTCGACACAATATTGCAAACAGTTGCACGTGCTAAAGTATAATTCTGTATGACGTACAATGCCTGCCAAAAGTTATCGTGCACTAACTTTAGTTTCAAGGGCAAATTCAGTTATTCCTCATTCCCCCTTTGAACAATTCTGGTTTACTACAAAATGACGTGGGAGATTAGGAAGTACGCTTTTGCTGCTAATTCAATGCTATTTTTCTAAATTATCAACATGGTTTAAGGGAGAAGGGGGTGCGGAAATAGGAGTATTTGGGGAAAGAATTGAAAAATATAAAAACACAAAGCAAATTGTTGGGTGTTCCAAGTACTTTTGGCAATGATTGTTCATATTGCTGTATGTTGCCCTGTTGTAATCACATTATTTGGTACACATTCAGAAGCTTTTTAACTTCTTCAGCCGAAGCCCACAAAGATGAGAAACTCTAAGAAAAATACAGTATCTTTTTAACATTCAAGCCGTCAAATACTTAAACTGCTTTTACCTCACTTCATTCATAGACTTTTGTCTTTATTGTTTCTATTATTGACAGTTTGTGATAATAGAGAAAGAAGATTATCATTTATAATTTTTTAATTGAGGTATTACTTATGGAAGCCTATAGCCAAGGGCCCCCGGGTCAGTGACCCCCCTGACCCCCTCTCGTCAGCACTGATAATACGGTATGGTATAGTGGAATCAATGCCTAAAATACAATGCTATGATACCTTACAGTACACTTGACGTCCTCTGAAAAGTCTCCACTGCTATTATTTGACTGTCCAGCAACAAATGACAGCATTGCAATTGCTACATACGTGTACAGTATAAACACAGATCTTTGTGTCCAAAACATTTTAGACGCACAGCACTCCATCTTAATCTGATATCGTCTGCAACTTATGAAACCAACACGATGAAAATGTGCAGGTGCCCTAATTCTTTATCGAATTACTGTTGGTTCAATTGATAAAATTAATGAAAGGAAAATGCTTCAACAACAATAAATAATCCTGATTCAGTAACTTGAAATGAAAATTGCCAAATTTTGTGAATAATGAATAGACCTAGCCTCAGGATCATACATTAATTGTTGTTTTTATCCAATGTAACGTCATTATTTGAAAAAAGCAGATTGTTTCATTGGTGGTGATTGTTGCGGAGATTGACAAGGAAAAATTTATGAAGCATACTGTTGTAAATCGCAGAAATTTGCCTAGACATCTTTTTCTCTTTGAGACACAGTCAGCCACACGAAAACATGAAGGCCTTCTGATGACGATTGGCAAGATATAATTGTATCCGTCAAAACTTTTATGTTTGTTGAGCTTACCCTAATTTTAAATGTTTGTGGTTTTTGGTAACGTTTTTATGATAATGTAGCATCCAGCAATTCTTCAAGGCTATTTCTTATCTAGGCATAGCGAATTCGTTAGCAATTGGAATGTCTTTTGTTCTTACCGGGTATGGAAGAATTTGCCAGCGGACGTTTGTGACGGCCACCGGTGAAATCTGCAGATATCCTCAGCGATCATAAGCGATCATAAGCGAGCATAAGCGATCATCAGCGATCATCAGCGATCATCAGCGATCATCAGCGATCATCAGCGATCATCAGCGATCATATGGTAACCAGGCTACAGAATCCTTCGGTCACATATTAGTAATAAGCAAAATTCATGTGATTCGATGTTAATCTAGTGGAATTTTGTACGACTCACAATAGGTATTAGGAAAAATTGTTAACAAAATTGAAACAAAAGGCATTAAATATCAGCTCAACTGATAATTCATAGGCTGCTTTAAGATAGGCTGCATAAGGAAGAACAAATTTTGCGTAAATGTTAACCGTAACAAAATTTAAAACTCAGTATATGGAAGATAAATGGGAATAAACGAACTGAATTATGTAGGCGTGAAAGTGTCTTAGAAAAAGACATTGAATTGCAACACAGTTTCTCAATTAAATTTTTGTAAATTTAAATAA
>NW_027019698.1:7471276-7554763 GCF_013076305.1 Rhopilema esculentum | reverse complement strand
TGCTGAGCTAAAGTGCTCAAGATCGTTCCTGTTAATTCATTTCTCTATCCCATCCCATCATTTTCTTACCAATTTTCAACTAACACTACTTATGACAAAAGTTGCAGCAAGATCATTCTTATAGGATTTAATGAGCTGGTATTGGTAGAAAGAAGATATAGAATCGTTTGATATAACACAAAGAAAGCAGCAATCTGGCTACAACTGTTTAAAAAACCAATTCATACTGAGAAAGTGATGTTTAAAAATGACCGAATGCAGGCTTATTTGCCGTTAGCTCTTGGTGTTGCCTCTAGAAAAGCACAGTAGATACCAACAGTATCTCCAAGTTATCAAGTCTGTTGTTTTGGTGTTTCTGAAAGCAGATTGCAAAGAAAAAATTTAGATCATGGCCCCAAAAGGACAGCCCCCCCCCCTACTCAGTATGCCTATTTCGTAAAGCATCTAAGCATTTCGATGGCACTTTTTTGATCTTGTAGTTTGCCAAAAAGGGCAACTCGGTAAGCTGCGAAGAGGCATTTACCTCAAGTTTTTAAAAGTAGGGGGCAAGTGCCCCTGTGCCCCCGATCCCCACGTCTATGATTCAGCATGATCATGAAGGTTAAAGAGAAATGATCAAAGAGAATTTTTCCCCCTAATTGCTTTGCAAATGTATTTTTAGTTTTTATCAAAAAGGAAAATATTGTTATCCTATATGCTACATTTTCTACCAGAGTCTGTTAAATTCGGGATAAAGTATTTTAGACATCTGCGGTGACAAGGAATGAGCTGAGAGAGATTTTGGTGCCCAATGTACCTATATCCTAATGCACATAGGTATCAAGAGACTCTTGACACCTAGATTTAATTGACATTTAAATATTGATATGAACTTATATTGCTCGAAAACCAATTATTTGAAAAGGCAATTTGATGTCCCCGTGAAGCCCCCGTTCTACTAAAGAAACAGGAGCAGCTGTCTCCTTTACTTTACCAAAAATTTCGCTAATCCTTCTTTACCTAAAATGCAGAAAATATTTATAAAATGACCTTTTAGCTTTGCAAACGTAATGCAATCTAAATATGGTAGATAAGCTTGTGTATTTTTAATTTTTGCTATTTTTTTTGGTTTACGATAATGGTTTAGAAAACAACATGACTCTTCTAAAGTTACTTTGTAGAAAAGATGTCTCTTAAATTTCAACTTTCTATGAATTCCCCTTCATTTGAAAACCCTTTGAAGAAAGTTACAGGCTGAAAATTATATAGGCATCTCCTAAAGAAGAATCTTTTCAGGCTACCTATGATATAACCTCAGTCGTTTTATGCGAATTTCTACTGTATGGTATAGTGGAATCAATGCCTAAAATACAATGCTATGATACCTTACAGTACACTTGACGTCCTCTGAAAAGTCTCCACTGCTACTATTTGACTGCCCAGCTACAAATGACATCATTGCAATTGCTGCATATGTGTACAGTATAAACACAGATCTCTGTGTCCAAAACATTTTAGACGCACAGCCCTTCATCCTTATCTGATATCGTCTGCAACTTATGAAACCAACATGATGAAAATATGCAGGTGCCCTAATTCTCTATTAACTTTCTGTAGCTTAATCTTGATGAAGTAATGAAAAGAAACTGCTTGAAAAACAACAAATGAACCTTATTCTGTGATATTACCATCAGCACTTTCAAATAAAAACAGCAAAATCTTGTAAATAATGAATAACCGTGTGTTCAATTAAAACTGCAACACTTCAATTACCTTAAACAGCGTGAAAACACATTGCATCATCGAGTTTCCATTTTACGAAGAGATCCTCACCCTGCAAACAAAGGGCAACGTAGGAGGAGAAAATGTTTCTTTTCCTCTTCCCGCGCACGCAATTGCAAATTGGACACAGGCAGTCAAAGTTATGCCCAAATGTATGTTCATATCTTCAGCGTAGTTTTGTGAGTTTTCTTACCTCAACAATGTCACGATCATGTCAAGTTTTGATGGGCCTGAAGTAAACTAGGTTTGAACTACTTTATCAAATTTTCACTTGCTATCTCATTAATGAAGATGACAGTTAATGAAGGTAAATTAAGATAGAGGCAATTCGTCACTGATTGGACAACAATGCCCGTCATGTGCTTGCGTTTTTCTGATTGGCCTATTTCGATCCACAACTGGGCATATACTTTCCCCAAAGTAGTGTTTTGATCTATGTTCTGACGTTTATACTGTTAGGAGTGTCAGACGAAAGATAACCCAGATTGCTCAAAAACTCTATAACAGAAAGAGTCGTTGTCTCTCTTGGACTCCAGTGGTAATTTTTGGTAATTATTGTATTTAACAATTGGATATATATTTTCCATCGTTTTCTTTCGGACCTTTATTCTGAAGTTTTATGCTCAAAGGAGTGTCAGGCGCAAAAGCTTTTAGTATTATGTTATGAAATGTTTGCTTTTCCAAAGCCATTTTCAACTTCTGTACCGCAAAAAATTGTTCACATCTTTCTTAATTGTATAACAAGATTTTTCGAAGCAAGCTGATTCTTCTTCAATTGAGTTATCTTTTTAGTCTTGAATACTGACTGTCATTTATCCAGCTATCTAGAATACATTGTAGATGGTGTCAATTATGCATTTAACGTTTTACAACGCTGGAACGTTTCAACTAGACAATAAAATAATAAACTTTGACTGTTTTCTTGATAGCATTTTAAGTTTACCTTAACGTTCGTATTCTGTTTCAGTCCTTTAAATCGAGTGGTTTTAGCTAGATATAGAAGAACGGTAGAGGTCATAGATTGCAGCTGATTGATGAGTGGTTATGGCATAGGTGCAGTGTATGTAGAAAGGAAAAAGCCTTTTATTTCCTATCTAGATCTAGTGACAATCCAAAGTCAGGATTGCAGCAAATTTACTGCACCATTGAGCTAATTTTTAATTTTTATGACATGCTGACCCTATTGATTAGTTCTATCCTACCCTGCCCTGCTATGTTATATCTTGGTTATTTCTCAGGTGCAGGAAGTATGGAAAAATTCTAATTGAGATAAGCAAATCTGTAAAAGTTCAATTGAATTGAAAACTTCGGTGAAATGGTACAGTGGTTGCTAAGCTACCTTTTCTGTGGAGTTTCAAATAGTCCACAGTTCCTTTTGTATCTCGAATTCTGAGGAAATTTATTTGCTTTAAGACTGTTGTCCCCTTTCTCTAAGACCAAAGGGTGCTTCACATTTTAGTGATGATGCATCGATGGTACCTCAAATAGCCCAATTCTTTTATTTCATTTCCTTATTAATTGGGATTAATCTTACTTCCTGTGCCACAAATGAAAATTCTGGGATTTATTCTCCAAGGTATCTCAACCCTGTATCTGGAAGATTCTTTTCTTATGCCCCCAATGCAATAGGTATTAAAAGAACTGTTATCAAAATTGAAAACAAAGTTAAAAGCATAAGCTCAACTGGCAGTTCATATCCTTCTTTGTGATAGGTGGTGTAAGAAACAACAAATTTAGAGTGAATGTTAACCATAGCAAAATTAAAACTCAATGCAAGGAAGATAAAGCGAACTGAATAATACAGGCGTGACGTAGACGATCTTTGCTACAAACCTGAAGAAACAATTTTCTTAGAAAAAAACATTGAATTTCAGACACAGTATCTGAAATTGAAATGAGCAATGCGAAGGTAGACAGCTTAGATAAATAGACAGAACGTAAAAAGTAACTATATACTATAAATAGTAACATGATTAGTATAGAATCCATTTTTACATTCATTAGTCTCATTCAAAAGAATGTTTGAGAAATAAATTATGCACCTAGAAAACTTTAATTCTAATTTTGTCAAAGTCATATTGTTACCAACTACGTTGTTTATGTGCAGACAATCAAGCAAATGTGCAAAGCCCTGACTCAATAATATTACTTGTTCACTTTGGCAAATTTATTTTCTGAATGTAACATCTAATTGTTTTTCAAGTATGTCTTCTCGTAGCTGCTCAATTTGTTCTCTTAAATCTTTAAGAACGGCTCTCTCGACAGTCTTTGAAAAGTCTTCAAATCTATCTTCCAATCGGCCTAGAAGAATTTTGCACGTTTAAGTGGTTGGTTTCGCAAGAGATGTAAGAAATATTTTTCAAAGATGACATTAATCTGTATAATTACTTCTAAACTCTCGTATGTTTGGATGTTTCAAGTATTTCATCAAAAGAAAAGAACAAAAAGGTGTCACTGAAGTTCAGAGAATAAGATGGTCTAGTTGCCAATAGACTATATGCAATAATTATAAACCCATGGATCAATTAGAAACTGAAGCCAAATAAAGTAAAAATAACCAAGTAGACTTTAAGTAATTAAGATGTTCATGAGCTTCCATTATGTCTATGAGTTGGTATTTGTGCCAAGAAAACATTAACTATAAATGATACGATAGTAAAATATTCAATTCTTACCATTTTTAAATACTGCGAGTTCAGTGTTTTGAACTGTTCCTTGTTTTCTTTTCTTTTGTCTGTATAGCTTATAAACAACTGTAGCTGCGAGGCCGATCAAAACCGTTACGGCGCAGCAGCCAAACAGTGTTATTAGTACATTCTTGGAAATCACAGCTGATCCAAATATTCCATTTTCGAAACCCAATGTTTCCGGAGGCTCGTCTGGAAGCTAGAAAAATATATGAAGCCACATTACCATAATCAATCTTCTAATGTTGAATTTTTGATAATCTCGGGGGAATAATGATCAGTTAGTATATAAAAATATATACAAGTCATTACCTGTGTAAAGTTTCTTCAAAATTTACAAATGTTACAGTGAAAATATTAAGTAACATGATACTTTAAGAATTTATCACGCATCTAGTAAATCGAGCTATCTTCAGCTATCTTCAATGTCGCACCATTCTGAAATAACCAGTACTTATGACCTTGCCAGTCCAATGCTGTTCTCACATGTCGTGGAAAAATAACAAACATATTGAGTATAATTCCTTCTAGCAGTCGAGCAGCAAGAAAAGAGGTCTACTGCATGTCATTTTGATTCCAATCCTATCAAACAAACAATCCGCTACCCCTAATTCAGCTAATTTTGCATAAAAAGATGCTACTTTTATTAAATGTAAGACATTAAGAAGCACCCACGATATTGTGGTTCATTGATTGAAGAAAGAAGACATTCGGTTACCACGGGAAAGGCTCAAGTGGCTGAAAGCAGAGTCTCCTGAATCGAATTATCAATCAAAAAAGAATCATGACCATCCAAGATCGCTAAATTACAAATTTTTCTCGTTTAATTTAGCAAATGAAGACGCTTATCACTGTTACCTGTTCTGGCTTGTATTATGACACAAAAGTTTTCATTTACCAAGCTTGTTCGTATCGAAAGGCAAAGATTTTAGTCAAGATTCGGCTGATCTGGCTAGTCTTCAAGAATCAAAGGCAAAGATTTTTTATATTGAATTAAAGTAACTCATTGAATTCCTATGCAAAGGTCAATATATCTGTTTCAATTTTCCATTTGCAGAGGTCATTCAAAAGACATCGTCAAATATTGCTGAAAGTTCAGAAAAGATGACATTACTGCTGTTTGTATAGAACTAAAGAACTGAAGCTTGCGATTCCGTAAATATACTAGTTTGTGTTTCGTACAATATAATGTGTCAATTGATAATGGACTATGCTTAGCCAGACTCTATGGAGGAGAAAAACGCGGGAGGGGGGGGGGGAGTCTGCATGCAGGCTAGCTACGCTCAAAACTTTCGTTTTTATGTACGAAAAATGATTACATGAAATTGGGTAGGTAGGTAGGTAGGTAGGTAGGTAGGTAGGTAGGTAGGTAGGTAGGTAGGTAGGTAGGTAGGTAGGTAGGTAGGTAGGTAGGTAGGTAGGTAAGTAGGTAGGTAGGTAGGTAGGTAGGTAGGTAGGTAGGTAGGTTGGTAGGTAGGTAAGTAGGTAGGTAGGAAGAAAATGGAAAGATTCTAAAGCAAAGGCAGGAAATTCGCATACTTAGCAAGTGTTACAAATTTGTTTGGTTTTTCAAGTGAATATTGACACGTTCCGTACCTTCTCTTTCATGCTCTCTATTGCATCAAACATTATACGACTCTGGGTGTCCTCATTTTCTTCTTGAAAGTATCTCAAAAAATCTGCCCAGTAACCCAAACTTTTATCTGAAAATATCATGCCAAAGCTGATGTCTGTGCTTGCAACATCTTTTTTTACTGCCAGCTTGATACCAGAGTCCTGAAACTGTTTCCAGTGGTATCTCAAAATTAGTCTATCCATCAAGATGCCTGAAACAAAAAGTGCCCGAAGCAACAATATAGCAAGGATTGATAAATGAGAATTTGAGTGCAGACAGAAACATTTTAAGAATTTACTAAAGACAAATCGATAATATCCACAGTATGGGCTAGTAAGTATAGGAAAGGAATGCGAGAGTTATACCATAAATTTGCTGGTACCTTTGTAAATTTATGCCTTAGGTAAGTCAGGTAATTGGGGGGCGTAATTTGGGAGGGGGGATAATTAGGGGGTAATTTGGGGGGGTGAGGGTCTTAGTACTTAAAAGTTTCAAATCTATATGCATAAAGAGGAATGAACAACTTCTAGACCTACGAACACCATATCTTTTTTGCAGAGTGCAAGTATTATTCTCGAACTTATATAATCTTGAGTGAGGAATAATACAAGCTATTTGTGCAATACATGTTTTGACATTGGCACATTCATTTCTGAATGTAAAGCAGATTATATTGGCTTATTACTAGATTAAATGTATTGGTGTAAAGTTGAGTAAAAATGCAAACCGTCAATTTTTCCTCTACTCAACGATGTTATCAGGTCAGACACTTTTCGATACCCTAGAACATTTTAAAATAAAATGAAATTATTCTTAACAAAAGTTTAAAACGACAAAATGCTTCTAGTCGCATATCTGCATAAAATGAGACTTGGGTTACAAACAAAGAAGCTACCGTATATCCTCGAATAAGCCGCTGGGGGCTCAAAAATTCACAAAAATTATTTTTGGATCTGGGCTTATTTGAGGTTTGGCCTTATTCGAAGGTTGGGGGTCATTTAGTATCCGCCAAATGTATTATCAGTGTAGATTTTCTTCCTCTTTTCTAGGCTGGTCAGTAATCTTCAAAATGCAAATAAATTGAGATAAACCTATTGCTGTCAAGGCAGTACCTCAGCTCATGGGAGCTTGTTCGAGGTTTGGGCTTTTTTCAAAATAATTACATTAGGGTGGTGGCTCTTTCGAGAGTGGGGGGCTTGATCGAAGATGGGGGCGTATTAAAAAACTCACGGTATGTCAGTGTATCTCGGGCCATTGCCCTGCTATGACCTTTTCTTGGGTACACAATGTTTTTGACAAAGATTATCTATAAACACTGGCAAAATAATATATTTGACAATGCTGCCAACAGTCTAGATAAAACAGGATAACCTACGTAAATTGATTCCTGAATACCTCCTTTTGATTGCGGTAAAGCTAGAAAAGGGCCTCAGGGTAGGGGTGCCGTCCTATACAGTTAGGAAGGGGGTTGTGCTGTAGGAAACTTCTAAAAACCACAATCAAGACCACATCCATGATAAAACCAAGTATACTTGTATTTATGCTAAAGACATTCTGTTGTAAATGTGAAATTATTCAAACTGTTTATAGAATCTAAAAGATGAGAAAAATTGCACAATATCCAGGCATTTAGGGGGGGGGGGCTAAGTCCCTTGAACTCTCAATCATAGCGTCTAGGTTGTCCTATGGCAAAGCTTTAACAAGGAAAAGAAAGAAGAGGTTGAGAAAGGAGGGCGATTAGGCTTTTTATTCTAGTTTTGAAAGCTAGTTAGGATAGCATTTTCGAATAGACTAAGAAAAATTTAATGTATTTCACCGAAAATCCTCAAAGCTAGCCCTGGGCTAACCCTAGGGGCTTATTTATTTTTGATATTTTTGGATAGGGGCTTATTCTAGAGGAGGGCTTATACGAATGGAGGGGGGGGGGGCTTGCAAAATTATTGTAGAAATTAAGAAGACATTATTAAAAGACCTTGTTTATTTAAGTAAGAATTTTTGAGTAAGTAAGAATATGAGCATTTAATTGATTTTTACCGAAAGTATGAATTTCCTTGGTAATTCGATAAAACGCAAAGGAAACGGAAACTTGAGAGGTCCAATTAGAGAACTTACGGTAGCAGTGGGGGCTTATTCGAGGGGGGGGGGGCAATTCGAGAATTTACGGTATTTACAAAAAAGATTGCTTAAATTTAGACATAATGTTATACTATATGTTTCATAATGTCATGTTTTTGTAAAAGAAATGCCCTTTTTTACCAATTGCTTTTCCGCCTTCCCTGTAGATGATGTTCTGCTCAAAACCATATGTAATCTTTTCCAAAAATCCAACCTAATAAAGAACCTATAATTACCTTTCAACTAAAACATCAATATTTAAATCTAGAATTATCATTTCAGATGATGACACAATGCAATACTTTCAAAAACTTTTACGTTATCCTGTCCTGCCATCAAAATTGCATCTGTATACGTTGTAAGAACATCTATTTCTAAAAGATGTCTAGTAATGTGACATTTCGTAACTGACTACTCTCTGATTTGATTCTGATGAATTGATTCTGACAGTATTCTTTTAACTGAAGGCATAGGGCTATCAAAGGAATAACGTTACATTTTTGCCATTTATGCTTGTCTTCCCACTTATTGCTGCTGATGTTAAAGTCGAAGTAATAGAAGCTGTGAAAAACCCTGAAATGACAATTCCCAAGGTTATCCACAGCACACCAAACGCTCTACCAGCAAATGAACGCGGGGACTTGTCTCCGTACCTAAGACAGACAGATAATCTTTAGGTTAGAGTTCTCAATTAGATTAAAGCTCATTTTCTAAAGCATTGCTTTATCGTGAAATATTTAATGATGAACATAAAAATGTGTGCAAAAGAAGTGTGATATAATTTTTTTGCAGATGATACACAACAAGTGACTACATTGATAATGGAGGGGAAGGAACAAGCAAATATAATGGGAGCCTGAACGGAATTTTACTGTAAGAGACATTCTTTAGGGGTTCAAAACTATATAGATAAGCATTGGGGAAGTTAGGGGTGATATGTTTGTACCGAATGACTTGAATAAGTGCTACCGAAATTTTTTAAATCAGGATAAACCAACTACGCTTACCCGACAGTTGTCATGGAAACGTAAGCCCACCAGCAGCCTTCAAGAGAACCTTTTATGAATGACCGAGGGAATTCCTCTGCGTTTTGTCTTGTATCCTTGTTAAAGACGAAAACAGAATGAACCGATTGGTTTATCAGTTTTTGTAGCTTGGACAATTTAAAGAAAGGATGTTGGTTATGAATATTTGTGGTCCTTGATGGACTATGAATTCGGTAGAAAGTTAATATTTCTACAGAGTATTATGTCTGAAAATAGCCGAGGAAATTTGAGACTATAACTCAGCTTTTATGATCTCGGTACAGTATTCACTTTTTACAAGCAACAGCTTTCTTTGCGCATACTAAGCAATATTTACTTTTTACAGAGGCATTAATACTTTATTAGAAGAAGGGGGTTTTGCAAAATGCAGTAGCAGTAGCAAAACATGAAATACTACATGCTTTGTTATTAACAAAAGCTCATATGTGTTAAAATCCAAGAACATTGCTCAGGATGTACCCTTGCGAAACAGCAGACTGCCTCCCAAAAAGTATAGAGACTCTTTCGTAGTTTAATGCTTTTTCAAAATCAAGGAAAGTATCAAATCTTGTAATGTTATAAATACGGTAAGCGAAGAGTTTGTTGTCGTTTTCTATAGAATATGGTCCTATTCTCAGTGCCCTTACCAAAAATGTTTTCAATTGGGTTCAATTTTTCATGGGTCAGGATAAAATTGTGAAGCGAGCAAAAAACAAGCTTGGGTTTTTGGACGATGGGGGACCCTAAGTGTGGGAGTGGCCTCACAAGCCTTGAAAAGATCTTAGAACTGACCTTGGAACCTCACCTTCTAATTTTTTTAATAAAAAACATGGACATCATCTTAAATACACAGGACATTACAAGCACACCCAAATTAAATGAAAAAGCTATCACACGTAATCAAACGGTAAAACTATTATTAATTTTAAATGGAAGAAGGAAGCTGGTTATTTTATTATTATTATTGCTTTTCTTGCATATTCATTCAATTAAAATGAAATGATTACATTCCCTAAAAGATTCACAGCCAGGCACCCCCTCCCCCTAGTAACGCCATTGCTAATTAGGCCAATCGATATATGTTTAAAAAACTCCATTCACTCAGTCGCGCAGCGAATCAAGTGGAAACTGGCCCTTAGACAGTTCTTCGCTGAGATAAATGGTGACCCAAGAAAAACTGTATTTCTTCATGACGGAGTTGGAAAAATCTTTTTGCCCCGTTTCTGTATTTCCTCTGCTAAAAATTTTGTTTTCCCAGTCTCGAGTGGCTTGCAATTCTAAAATGTTTTAATGGCCAAAAGTTTTCTCTTCCCTATCGCGATGTTTTTGATCCCCGACAGAGTTTATAATTTTGGAAATTTTGGAAATCAGCACTGTCTCTAATGCCTGTTTGGGGTGCTACTGGGAGTGTTTTAGAAAGCGACTTACCAGAAGCCAAATGATGACACCACCCTCGATGGTCAATAGCACAATCATTGCAAGCAATGGCAATGTGTCTCCAAGCGAATGGAAGAGTCTGTCCAGCATTTGCTCTTGCGAGTCATCTATTTGAAGGTATGCCACACCAGGGTTATTCATGAGTTTCACATATGGCTTTCCAATGTAAAAAGCAGCATCTTTCGTTCCAATGGCTGGCATTAAAATTTGGTAATGGGATTTGTTGTAAAAGTTCGATATCCACTGATCCATGGTCTTGAACGGTTTTTGATATTTCAGCTGCGTGCAAGCAAAGCAACAAGTTTTCACCAAAATTTTGAATATGGCTAAAAATGAAGCAAAGAATTAATAAGAAAGTCAAAAAACCAATTTTAGAAATTTGAACTTATGCTCCTACAACTAAAATCCCTCTGAGGTGCCTTCAAATGTTCAGAGTCATTTGCAAGTTGCCCGAAATTTAACCAGTGATAAACCTTAAATTCACATGCAGATTATTGTCCTTTTGCCTGGCTCACAAATTTCAGAACCAGAGCCAAATTACAATAATTGAGCTAGTGTTCATGCAACAATATCCTAGCCTGCCTATAACAGATTTAACTGCCTTACAACATGTAGAATTGAACGATAACTCACGGTATTTTCAAGCCGCCATTAAATACATAATATTCTAAAAACAAGCTTTCATGACGTCACCCCTGAGAGACTACTAGTAGCATCACCTGGCAGAATTCCATCCAATGTTCCATTATGCAAAGTGTAAACGTATGGAGGCAAGTCATAGTTCCAAATTGTCAAAACCATTTTGCAGACTTGGTAGTATCCAGGATTTTTCGTTACGCAAGAAGCATTTTTAAAGAGATTTTTTGCAACACCAGCTGCCAAATCATACCTAAAAAGTATATTGTGTTTTAACTTAGTTATTAAAATCGTTATGATAAATAATTATTGCTGAGCTAAAGTGCTCAAGATCGTTCCTGTTAATTCATTTCTCTATCCCATCCCATCATTTTCTTACCAATTTTCAACTAACACTACTTATGACAAAAGTTGCAGCAAGATCATTCTTATAGGATTTAATGAGCTGGTATTGGTAGAAAGAAGATATAGAATCGTTTGATATAACACAAAGAAAGCAGCAATCTGGCTACAACTGTTTAAAAAACCAATTCATACTGAGAAAGTGATGTTTAAAAATGACCGAATGCAGGCTTATTTGCCGTTAGCTCTTGGTGTTGCCTCTAGAACAGCACAGTAGATACCAACAGTATCTCCAAGTTATCAAGTCTGTTGTTTTGGTGTTTCTGAAAGCAGATTGCAAAGAAAAAATTTAGATCATGGCCCCAAAAGGACAGCCCCCCCCCCTACTCAGTATGCCTATTTCGTAAAGCATCTAAGCATTTCGATGGCACTTTTTTGATCTTGTAGTTTGCCAAAAAGGGCAACTCGGTAAGCTGCGAAAGAGGCATTTACCTCAAGTTTTTAAAAGTAGGGGGCAAGTGCCTCTGTGCCCCCGATCCCCACGTCTATGATTCAGCATGATCATGAAGGTTAAAGAGAAATGATCAAAGAGAATTTTTCCCCCTAATTGCTTTGCAAATGTATTTTTAGTTTTTATCAAAAAGGAAAATATTGTTATCCTATATGCTACATTTTCTACCAGAGTCTGTTAAATTCGGGATAAAGTATTTTAGACATCTGCGGTGACAAGGAATGAGCTGAGAGAGATTTTGGTGCCCAATGTACCTATATCCTAATGCACATAGGTATCAAGAGACTCTTGACACCTAGATTTAATTGACATTTAAATATTGATATGAACTTATATTGCTCGAAAACCAATTATTTGAAAAGGCAATTTGCTGTCCCCGTGAAGCCCCCGTTCTACTAAAGAAACAGGAGCAGCTGTCTCCTTTACTTTACCAAAAATTTCGCTAATCCTTCTTTACCTAAAATGCAGAAAATATTTATAAAATGACCTTTTAGCTTTGCAAACGTAATGCAATCTAAATATGGTAGATAAGCTTGTGTATTTTTTATTTTTGCTATTTTTTTTGGTTTACGATAATGGTTTAGAAAACAACATGACTCTTCTAAAGTTACTTCGTAGAAAAGATGTCTCTTAAATTTCAACTTTCTATGAATTCCCCTTCATTTGAAAACCCTTTGAAGAAAGTTACAGGCTGAAAATTATATAGGCATCTCCTAAAGAAGAATCTTTTCAGGCTACCTATGATATAACCTCAGTCGTTTTATGCGAATTTCTACTGTATGGTATAGTGGAATCAATGCCTAAAATACAATGCTATGATACCTTACAGTACACTTGACGTCCTCTGAAAAGTCTCCACTGCTACTATTTGACTGCCCAGCTACAAATGACATCATTGCAATTGCTGCATATGTGTACAGTATAAACACAGATCTCTGTGTCCAAAACATTTTAGACGCACAGCCCTTCATCCTTATCTGATATCGTCTGCAACTTATGAAACCAACATGATGAAAATATGCAGGTGCCCTAATTCTCTATTAACTTTCTGTAGCTTAATCTTGATGAAGTAATGAAAAGAAACTGCTTGAAAAAAACAACAAATGAACCTTATTCTGTGATATTACCATCAGCACTTTCAAATAAAAACAGCAAAATCTTGTAAATAATGAATAACCGTGTGTTCAATTAAAACTGCAACACTTCAATTACCTTAAACAGCGTGAAAACACATTGCATCATCGAGTTTCCATTTTACGAAGAGATCCTCACCCTGCAAACAAAGGGCAACGTAGGAGGAGAAAATGTTTCTTTTCCTCTTCCCGCGCACGCAATTGCAAATTGGACACAGGCAGTCAAAGTTATGCCCAAATGTATGTTCATATCTTCAGCGTAGTTTTGTGAGTTTTCTTACCTCAACAATGTCACGATCATGTCAAGTTTTGATGGGCCTGAAGTAAACTAGGTTTGAACTACTTTATCAAATTTTCACTTGCTATCTCATTAATGAAGATGACAGTTAATGAAGGTAAATTAAGATAGAGGCAATTCGTCACTGATTGGACAACAATGCCCGTCATGTGCTTGCGTTTTTCTGATTGGCCTATTTCGATCCACAACTGGGCATATACTTTCCCCAAAGTAGTGTTTTGATCTATGTTCTGACGTTTATACTGTTAGGAGTGTCAGACGAAAGATAACCCAGATTGCTCAAAAACTCTATAACAGAAAGAGTCGTTGTCTCTCTTGGACTCCAGTGGTAATTTTTGGTAATTATTGTATTTAACAATTGGATATATATTTTCCATCGTTTTCTTTCGGACCTTTATTCTGAAGTTTTATGCTCAAAGGAGTGTCAGGCGCAAAAGCTTTTAGTATTATGTTATGAAATGTTTGCTTTTCCAAAGCCATTTTCAACTTCTGTACCGCAAAAAATTGTTCACATCTTTCTTAATTGTATAACAAGATTTTTCGAAGCAAGCTGATTCTTCTTCAATTGAGTTATCTTTTTAGTCTTGAATACTGACTGTCATTTATCCAGCTATCTAGAATACATTGTAGATGGTGTCAATTATGCATTTAACGTTTTACAACGCTGGAACGTTTCAACTAGACAATAAAATAATAAACTTTGACTGTTTTCTTGATAGCATTTTAAGTTTACCTTAACGTTCGTATTCTGTTTCAGTCCTTTAAATCGAGTGGTTTTAGCTAGATATAGAAGAACGGTAGAGGTCATAGATTGCAGCTGATTGATGAGTGGTTATGGCATAGGTGCAGTGTATGTAGAAAGGAAAAAGCCTTTTATTTCCTATCTAGATCTAGTGACAATCCAAAGTCAGGATTGCAGCAAATTTACTGCACCATTGAGCTAATTTTTATGACATGCTGACCCTATTGATTAGTTCTATCCTACCCTGCCCTGCTATGTTATATCTTGGTTATTTCTCAGGTGCAGGAAGTATGGAAAAATTCTAATTGAGATAAGCAAATCTGTAAAAGTTCAATTGAATTGAAAACTTCGGTGAAATGGTACAGTGGTTGCTAAGCTACCTTTTCTGTGGAGTTTCAAATAGTCCACAGTTCCTTTTGTATCTCGAATTCTGAGGAAATTTATTTGCTTTAAGACTGTTGTCCCCTTTCTCTAAGACCAAAGGGTGCTTCACATTTTAGTGATGATGCATCGATGGTACCTCAAATAGCCCAATTCTTTTATTTCATTTCCTTATTAATTGGGATTATTCTTACTTCCTGTGCCACAAATGAAAATTCTGGGATTTATTCTCCAAGGTATCTCAACCCTGTATCTGGAAGATTCTTTTCTTATGCCCCCAATGCAATAGGTATTAAAAGAACTGTTATCAAAATTGAAAACAAAGTTAAAAGCATAAGCTCAACTGGCAGTTCATATCCTTCTTTGTGATAGGTGGTGTAAGAAACAACAAATTTAGAGTGAATGTTAACCATAGCAAAATTAAAACTCAATGCAAGGAGAATAAAGAGAACTGAATAATACAGGCGTGACGTAGACGATCTTTGCTACAAAGCGGAAGAAACAATTTTCTTAGAAAAAAACATTGAATTTCAGACACAGTGTCTGAAATTGAAATGAGCAATGCGAAGGTAGACAGCTTAGATATATAGACAGAACGTAAAAAGTAACTATATACTATAAATAGTAACATGATTAGTATAGAATCCATTTTTACATTCATTAGTCTCATTCAAAAGAATGTTTGAGAAATAAATTATGCACCTAGAAAACTTTAATTCTAATTTCGTCAAAGCCATATTTTTACCAACTACATTGTTTATGTGCAGACAATCAAGCAAATGTGCAAAGCCCTGACTCAATAATATTACTTGTTCACTTTGGAAAATTTATTTTCTGGATGTAACATCTAATTGTTTTTCAAGTATGTCTTCTCGTAGCTGCTCAATTTGTTCTCTTAAATCTTTAAGAACGGCTCTCTCGACAGTCTTTGAAAAGTCTTCAAATCTATCTTCCAATCGGCCTAGAAAAGTTTTGAACGTTTAAGTGGTTGGTTTCGCAAGAGATGTAAGAAATATTTTTCAAAGATGACATTAATCTGTATAATTACTTCTAAACTCTCGTATGTTTGGATGTTTCAAGTATTTCATCAAAAGAAAAGGACAAAAATGTGTCACTGACGTTTAGAGAATAAGATGGTCTAGTTGCCAATAGACTATATGCAATAAATATAAACCCATGGATCAATTAGAAACATAAGCCAAATAAAATAAAGATTATCAAATAGAATTTAAGATGTTCATGAGCTTCCATTATGTCTATGAGTTGGTATTTGTGCCAAGAAAACATAAACTATAAATGTTACGATAGTAAAATATTCAATTCTTACCATTTTTAAATACTGCGAGTTCAGTGTTTTGAACTGTTCCTTGTTTTCTTTTCTTTTGTCTGTATAGCTTATAAACAACTGTAGCTGCGAGGCCGATCAAAACCGTTACGGCGCAGCAGCCAAACAGTGTTATTAGTACATTCTTGGAAATCACAGCTGATCCAAATATTCCATTTTCGAAACCCAATGTTTCCGGAGGCTCGTCTGGAAGCTAGAAAAATATATGAAGCCACATTACCATAATCAATCTTTTAATGTTGAATTTTTGATAATCTCGGGTGAATAATGATCAGTTAGTATATAAAAATATATACAAGTCATTACCTGTGTAAAGTTTCTTCAACATTTACAAATGTTACAGTGAAAATATTAAGTAACATAATATTTTAAGAATTTATCACGCATCTAGTAAATCGAGCTATCTTCAGCTATCTTCACAGCATGTCACATCATTCTGAAATAACCAGTACTTATGACCTTGCCAGTCCAATGCTGTTCTCACATGTCGTGGAAAAATAACAAACATATTGAGTATAATTCCTTCTAGCAGTCGAGCAGCAAGAAAAGAGGTCTACTGCATGTCATTTTGATTCCAATCCTATCAAACAAACAATCCGCTACCCTAATTCAGCTAATTTTGCATAAGTAGTGAAAATTTGCTACTTTGAATTCATTGTAAGACATTAAAGGGCTCAAAATGATGCAAGCCAAGAAATCTGAATCAAATAATCACTCTAAAAAAGGGACAGTTTGCATCGAAATGAGGTAACTCATTGAATAGGAGTAACTGTTTCAATTTTCTTCATGATATTGTTTTTGTGAATTCTAAAAACAAACAAAAGAAATTGTCACGAAGGATGCCAGTGCTATAATTTCTAATGCAAGAATACCTCTGTTGAAAGAAAATAGAACATTTGAAAAAACAAGCAAAACCCGGAATCCCCCGGCGAAGCCAGGAGAATTGAAAGTTCTGAGTCTGACTTCTGACTTCAATCCCCTATTGGGCTAATGCAAGTTTATTCAAAATTTTCAAGGTGTTACAAGATCTCGATTATGATTTTAGGAAAAAGATAGAGCAAATATCACTCGTGTCTAATTGTTGATCAAGCAAAATGTCATCGCGAAAACGAACTGGCCTCGAAATTACAAAATTCCAGGCTTTTTATCACATTATATGTTTACATTCGATACTGGGGACTCTTATTTCCTTTTGAAAATTCAGGTTCTCAGTCAAGGAAGCGGATCATGAGCACATTTAAAGAGACGGTAGAGGGGTTGTGGGTCCTATCCAAATTTTCCATGTTGATTATGACCATAGATCACAATCTTAAAAACCATAATAACAATAATGGTTTTCGTTATTATCATTATCAAGCCATCGATTTTACGTCATCATCTTGATCTTTGTTTTCGTCATCATATCAAAAATTTTATGAACACACTCACAAATACCAGCATGGGAATTTTCATCACCATCAGTGGCGTAACGGAGGCATCCCTAGGGATTTTTCAGTTCGAGCCCCGAAATTATAAAGCACCAAATGCTAATAAACAGACTTTCAATTTATTTTGAAGTATATATCATACAGTTTTGGGGATGGGGACCCTTTAACTGTTTTATCTAATCCAGAGTATAAGCTTCAAAGCAAAATATCAAAAAGAGAAGCCCTTGGGTTTCTTAACTAAAAGTAACTTGAATCCGTTACGCCACTAAGTTCCATTCGGTTCATTTCTCGTACAATAACAGTGAAGAGAACTTTTTTTTTAAATTTACTTTTACTTTCTCTTACTTTCCTGTATAATCATATTACCTGGAATCATGTTGCAAATTTCAAGCAATGGCATTAAATTTTTCTGTGATATGCAAAATAGAGAAACGGAAAATTTAGGACGAGGCGCATGGGTATTGAGGGGAGGTTCTCATAAGCTCTTGCTCTAGCAGGGGCATATACCGCATTTCCTCTAATAAACGCCGCCCTCTGATAAACGCCGCCCTCTATTGAACGCCGCATTCAAAATTTTGAGTTTGTAATCAACGCCGCGGCGTTCTTTAGAGGAAATACGGTAGATAACAAGTGGAGAACTTAGCCTACGGTTCTTTAAATTGAGTAAAGAAATGAAGCATACCTTCTCTTCCATGCTCTCTATCGCATCAAACATTATACGACTCTGAGTATCATCATTTACTGCCTGAAAGTTACTCAAAAAACGCGCCCAGTAACCTAAACTTTTATCTGAAAATATCATGCCAAAGCTGATGTCTGTGCTTGCAACGTCTTTTTTTACTGCCAGCTTGATACCAGAGTCCTGAAACTGTTTCCAGTGGTATCTCAATATCAGCCTATCCATAAGAATACCTGTAATAAGAAGTGTCTGAAGCAACCATATAGCAAGGATACATAAATAAGAGTTTGAATGGAGACAGAAACATTTAAAGAATTTACTAGAGATGAATCGAAAAAATGCATAGTACGGGCCAGTAAGCATAAGAGAGAAAGGAAAAAGTTTTACAGAAAAGACAAATTTCACAGATAGACGAACTATACAAAACTGAGCTTTCAAATTTGCATTTCAGCTAACGTGTTTCTAGCAACTCCATTTGCCTCGTACCTTTCGTCTCTGATAAATTACCTCGTAGCTACTTAAACTTGCGTCTCAAGTAAGAAGGGTATATTTTTTCTGGGAGGGCGGGGTGGAGGGAGAGTCAAAGTACTCAAATAAGCAATTCAACTCTATTTGCGTAAAGAGGAGTAGACAACTTTTCGATTATATTTATAAGTTTTATATTATACAAAAATTATATATATTTTGGCTGAATGCGAGAATTATTCTCAAGCTTTGATAATTTCGAGTCAGGAGGAATACAAGCAATTTGTACAATACAAGGCTTGATATTGGCACGTTAATTTATAGTTCCTGGTTGTAAAACAGATTATTTTGTCTTATTACTCAATGAACTGTATTTGTGAAAGGTTGCAGTAAGAATGCATACCGTCAATTGTTCTTCTCCTCAATGAAGATATCAGGTCAGACACTTTTTGATAACCTAAAGCATATTGAAATAACATGAAATCAATCTCAACTGAAAAAAGTTTAAACGATATAATCGTACTGAGGTATCCGTTCATATCATTCCAATTACTTTTAGCCGCAATACCTAAGCTATTGTTGTCGTAACAATACCTCAGCCCAAGAGAGCTTGCTCGAGGTGGGGGCTTTTGTCACAGTAGGGGCTTAATCGAGAGGGGCTTTTCGGAGGTGGGGGTGTGTTCAAGGCCTTACAGTATGTCAGTGTGTTCCTGGTCATTGCCCTGTTATGCCTTCCAGGGTGTACAATGTTTTTTTGACATAGAGAATCTATAAAATCCGGCAAGAAAGTATTATAGACAATGATCGGTTAGAGGTACAAAACCCGGTGATCCACTTGCATTTCACTGTATTTGAGATCACAATGACATGCTTGGAAGAATTATGACAAAAAACTGCATTTTACCAGGATTAAGTATAGAGCTTTCAGTAAAACCCCAATTCTCCTTTGGCTGAGAATCTACTGGCCCTCGAACCAAGCATTAATAGAGGACCCAGGAAATACTACGGAGCTGGTGTCGTGAAACAAAATAAATCGTTAATCCCAAACAAGAGAACATTCTTTTTTCAGAATATTTTCTTAGCAATTTGTGCAACATTATTTTACCAGAAACGACTAGTTTTCTCCTGCCAAAAGTCTGGATAAAACAAGGAAGCCCACGTAAATTTATTCCCGTATAGCGCCGTTGATAGAGGAGCCTGGATTATGGTAAATATAAAGTTTAGAGACGGGCTGTACTGTAGTAAACATCTGGTAACCACACCCACATCCTTGATGACAGCCAGTACATGTGCTACAGTACACGACTCTTTGTTGTGTATGTGAAATCATTGAGACTGCCTAATGACCCTAAAAGATGATAATGGTTCATTCTTGGAAATTTTATAGCAAAATAAAGGTTTAGTTACATCCCCAAGCTTGTAAGGGGGTGGGCTAAACCCCCCTCGAGCCACCTGCCATGGCTTCCATGCATGGGGATCCTATAGAAAAGCCCTAACAAGAGAAAGAAGAAAAAGGCTGTGAAGTTTTTATTCTAGGTTTGAAAGGTAGTTTGGATAGCATTTTTGAATAAATTTGTTAATCATGTTTAAACATAATGTTGTGTTGTGTACTTTATCATTTCATGTTATGTAAAAGAAATGTTGTTATTTACCAGTTGCTTTTCCGCCATCCCTGTAGATGATGTTCTGCTCAAAACCATATGTAATCTTTTCCAAATATCCAACCTAATAAAGAACCTATAATTACCTTTCAACTAAAACATCAATATTTAAATCTAGAATTATCATTTCAGATGATGACACGATGCAATACCTTTCAAAACCTTTAAGTTACCCTGTCCTGCCATTAAAATTGCATCTGTATACGTTGTAAGAACATCTATTTCTAAAAGATGTCTAGTAATGTGACATTTCGTAACTGATCACTCTCTGATTTTTTTAGAAATAACATGATATACTAAGGATTAGATAAGTATGATGAATTGATTCTGACAGTATTCTCTTAACTGAAGGCATAGGGCTATCAAAGGAATAACGTTACATTTTTGCCGTTTAGGCTTGTCTTCTCACTAATTGTTGCCGAGGTTAAAGTCGACGTAATAGAAGCTGTGAAAAACCCTGAAATGACAATTCCCAAGGTTATCCACAGCACACCAAACACTCTACCAGCAAACGAGCGCGGGGACTTGTCACCATAACTAAGAAAGATGAAATTTAGGTTAGAGTTCACAATTAGGTTAATGTTTATTTTCTAAAGCATTGCTTTGGCGTGAAATACTTAATAATGCACATAAAAATGTGCGCAAGGGGTGTGTAAACGTGATGTGTTTTCTGCAGATTTTGTTTAAATAGTGATACACAAGAGGTGACCCAAATGATAATGGGGAGAGGGAACAATCAAATTCATTGGTAGCCTGAACGTTTAATGCTTATTGTGCATGGAATTTTACTGTAACAGATATCCTTTAGGGGCTCAAATCTATTAGATAAGCATTGGGGAAGTTAGGGGTGATATATTTGTACCGAATGACTTGAATAATTGCTACTGATATTTTTTAAATCAGGATAAACCAACTATGCTTACCCGACAGTTGTCATGGAGACGTAAGCCCACCAGCAGCCTTCAAGAGAACCTTTTATGAATGACCGAGGGAATTCCTCTGCGTTTTGTCTTGTATCCTTGTAAGGGACGAAAAAAGAACAGACTGGCTTTTTGGTTTTGGTAGATTAATTTAAAGAAAAGATGTTAACCTTAATTTGGATATGGTTATTGATATTTGTGGTCCTTGATGGACTATGAATTTGGTAAAAAGTTAACATTTCCAATATTTCTACATAGTATTGTGTTTTAGGAGAGCTCAGCTTCTTTTGTCAAAGTAAATAGGGTTTTTTTGTGAGGCTGGGCTAAGCCCACCTTTAAAAAGCCAGTTTATGTTTTGTTCGGCGAATTTTTTACTTGAAAATGCATTCGCTGTTTTCACTGTTTCCACTTGGCCCAGTTTCTGCTGTCCCCCGCTTAAAATTTAGCTTTCCCCGTCTTGAGAGCTTTCAATTCTATAAATTTTTGATATGCCAAAAGTTGGCTCTTCTCTGTTTTAGCTAGCATCTTACCAGAAGCCAAATGATGACACCACCCTCGATGGTCAGCAGCACAATAATTGCAAGCAAAGGCAACGTGTCTCCAAGCGAACTGACGAGCCTTTTTAGCATTAGCTCTTGAGAATCATCTATTTGAAGGTAGGCCACACCAGGGTTGTTCATGAGTTTCACATACGGGTTTCCAAGGTAGAGAGCAGCATCTTTGGTTCCAATGGCTGGCATTAAAATTTGGTAATAGGATTTGTTGTAAAAGTTTGACGTCAGCTCCTTCATTGTCTTGAACGGCTTCTGGTAATTCAGCTGCGTACAACCAAAGCAACAGATTTTCACCAAAATTTTGAGTATGGCTGAAAATTTATCAAAGAATCAATGTCTTGTAGAACAAACTGCATAAATTAGCCTGCGTCATAGACCATAGATATGTGCGGAGCCGATTTATTTCGTCGTTTTTGTTCGGGAGATGAATCATGCCTGTCTTCCAGACAAGCACTAGCCCTCGTTTCAGGGTCATTGCACATGCGTATTATCACTTGAAGCCCTGGCAGGAAGTTCAAGAGTTGCGTGGTCACAGGCAGAACCGTTGTGCGAATGTTGTTATTAATGCGCATGTGCAATGACCCTGTAACACTGATAGGGCTTTAGGTTTGGTCTCCCGAACAAGTTTATAATTGCAGTATGAGATTGATGCTCTATTGGTGTCGGGTAACCTCACTAGCCGCCAAATTCGCGCCAATTATGGATGCTTGGAAAAGGTCACAATGATCAAATATTGTAAGTAAAAAATCATCATTTAATTTCAAAGTAAGAGAACCGACTTTAAAAAGAGAGGCGTGATTCGCAAAAAGTTACTTATGCTGTCATTGTTCCTTATACTGACTAAGTGTTAAAGTCGAAAAACCAATTTCAATAACTGAATATTGGTCACACAGCCATAAATAGCCATAAGGTACCTTTAAATGCTCAGAATCAGTTAGATCTGTTGCAATTTGGCAAAAATATAAACCACAGTAGACTTGTATTTTACGCACTTTTTTATCAGGAGAATAAAGTATATTAGATTATTGAGGCTCCAAATCTCAAAAATTTAAGAAGAATAATTTAAGAATAATGCAAGACTCAAGCTTCACCAAAAATCAATTTTTTGGAGTTTGTGGTGATAGGCCTTTATCTCACATACTCTCAAGTTCCTAATTGTAGAGGGTCTAATAAAAAGGTAGGGGTGGGCATTTTTTAAAAAACCCTAAAATGGGAGGAGGGTCATAATAGATTAAAATGCTTAGATTTTCCGAAATTATGTTTAAATTGGGGGGTGTTTAAATAGGAATTTTGCATGTAATAAATAATTTGGGGGGCGTTAATAAATAGAAATGGGTATGCAAAATTTCTGAAAATGGAGTTTATCCCCCTCCCCCTACAATTAGAAACTTGAGAGTACAGATTACTGTTCTTTTGGCCTGCCTCAAATATTTTAAGAGCAAACCAAAATCACAATGATTGACCCGACCAAATATACAAAAAGTTTGAAAATAGGTTTTTACGATGTCACAACTCAGAGACCTCGTAGCTTACCTGGCAGAATTCCAACCAGTGTTCCATTTTGCGAAGTGTAAACGTACGGAAGCAAGTCATAGTTCCAGATTGTCAAAGCCATTTTGCAGACTCGGTAGTATTCAGGAACTGTCACTTCGCAAGAAACATTGTTAAACATATCTTTCGCAACACCAGCTGCCATATCATATCTAAAAGCAAATTGTGTTTTAACTAAGTTTTTTTTAATGGTTATGATTATTAATTATTGCTGGTATTTTCTATTTAAAAGCGATACACTCTTTCCTTTTTATAAGAACAAATTTATAAGAACACGAGCCTCAAAATTGGTCAAAAGTTAAGGGCACATTAAGAACAAGCTGAGGCTGAGCTTCTGCAAAATGCAATTTTGAACAATGTTTTATCTCAAGAATGAGGATTTTTTGCGACGTGTGGGTGCTTTTTCGGTGAATATTCAAACTTGTCGGCAAACGAAGGTTGTCTCACTCACTTCTTTGGCAATTGAGGCCTGAACACCTCCCTAGAGCGAAAAGGCTAGCAATCACACTGCTTACACCCTACTAATTTAAGAACAAAAAAAGAACAATCCAGCATCAGATTTTCAATAAGATTAAGAACAGTCGGCCTGAACTTAAATTTACTGGTTCTTGTAAACAAAGAGTGTATCTCCACATAAAAAATCCAGAGCCGAATTTCTTTATTCCATGCAATAAATCATTTTCTTATCAACTCGAAACTAGCGATAATTATCACGTAAATTGCAGCAAGGTTAATTTTATATCCTGGAATAAACATGTATTGGGAATATAGAATAGTTTGATACAGCACAAGACCCCCCTCCCCTCACCAGGAAGACAGCAATCTGGCTACAACTGTTTCAAAAACCAAGCCATACTGAGAAGTTAATGCAGGAAAAGACCGAATTAAAGCTTTTTTGCTGTTAGCTCTGCTTTGTTTGTTTTGCCTTTGCTTATCAATCACTTTGATCCTGATTTCACAGTAAACTCATTTCAGCAAACTGGTAAGCAATGTTTATTTCAGATAAAAGTTTCAAAGAGACTGAAACTTGAAATGGTTTTTATTTAATGAGTCAATTATAAATTTTGTCTACATTTTTTAACTTGGCTAATCCCCCTTTACCCTTAAAAATATCTATAAAATGATCTATTTTCTTTGCAAAAGTAATTCAATCGAAATTCAATGGATAAGTTAAGCATTTATGATTTTTGTCATAATCTCATTTGGCTAACGACAATGATGTGGAAAACAACTCTTCTAAAGTTTCTTTGTAGAAAAGATCTCTTTTAAATTGCAATTTTTTATGAACCCCCCTTCATTTGGTAATCCTTTTGAGAAATTTAAAGGCTGGAATTATCATGATTTATGTCAGAATATAATCTATTTGGGCTGCCAATGATAAGTCCTCAGTCGCTTTATGCAAACTTCTACTGAATGACGTAGTGAAATACTATGCTACGATACCTTGAACTACACTTAACCTCTGACAAGTGTCCACTGCTATTATTTGGCTGGCCAGCAACAATTGACATCATTGCAATGGCTACATGTGTGTACAGTATAAGCACAGATCTCTGTGCCCAAAGCATTTTTGACTTGCAGTACTTCATTTTGATTTGTCATCGCCTTCAACTATTGATACCAACATGACGAAAACATGCAGGTGCCCTTTTTCTCTGTTGATTTACTTGATTTGAATCTTGATAAAATATTGAAAGTAAACTGAAACCACAATACAATCACCTGCACCATACACAGAGAGAGAAGACATTACGTCAAGTTCCTCCGCTGCCAGAGGAGATCCTCTAGCTGCAAACAAAGTACAGTGAAGGAGAAAATGCTCGTTTTCATCAATAGATGTCAATATTATGAACTAAATTTTAAGCGCATTTTGTAAGCCTCTTTACCCCAACAATGTCACGATCATTAGATGTCAAGTTTTTTGTGGGCCTGAAGTAGTTTGAGTTTGATTTTCACGTAATCGAAATTGCACTAGCTATCTCATTAATGGATAAAGCAGATTGATAATGAAGATGAATAAAGATGCATGAAGATTAATGAATATATGAGAATAAAGATGTCATTGAAGAGAATGTATCATTCTTTGGGTTCTTCTTTGGAAGCTAATTTACAGGACGTCACACTACATGTTGCCGGACATTACTAAATTAAATATCAAGTACAAACCGCTACAAAAGCTCAGAAAGTGTGTTAGAAAAGCTGGTTAGGAAAAGGAGCTCTCCATAATCTTTGTTCACAAAAGAGCGGAGAATGTATGTCGCTGTTCACACAATGGAATCAATTGCAATAAATATGTTAAGGTGCAGATTGTTTCAAGTTTCAGAAATGATATAAACGTCTGTAGCACCTTCTTTGATAGATAATCTTCCAGCCTTGTTCATCACAAAGCCTTTGACTGCTTGCAGTCCTTCACGCACCTGCTACTGCCAATACTGTCAGGTATTGGGTCTGTTCTAACCATTTAGTGATATTCAACGTCATTTCTAGTTAAACGTTATTGTTAAAAATAATGTCACCGTATCGATCTGTTGTTTCGCACAAAGTTTATAAATATGCTTCAGAACGTTCCTAGAAACATATTTGGTGAGACATCTTTTCATACCAATGCCTCTTTTTGCCTTTCAAACTGCCTTCCTAATGTGTCATCGAAAGTTGAATTTTGCATCGAGGATCAAGCCAAGATGCTTGTGTTAAACTTTCTTTTCTATCACTCAATTTCCTAACATCAGAGCAGGGTCATATCATCTCCCCATGCACAATGGGGTGGATGCTTCTTTTCCCTATCATTTGCTGGTTTCCCTTGTCTGCCTAACTATCATTTTGTTTTTAACACTGGATTGCGTGCAAAACTTAATATCAAAATGGATGCAGAAATACCTTAGAGGAGATGGCAGGGAAAAGCCTCAAGTTGAGGGTCTTTTTGAGAAATATGATCATATCTATGGTGAACTTAGTTTTTGTAATGTCAGACTAAATTAAAAGGTGATTTTCACAGACGCGTTTAGCCTATGGTACTCGTTTCCTAACCATTTAACTTCAGCAGCAAGCATTACATTAACACTATTCTGATTAAAGTCCCCTGGAACATAGTTCCCTCAAGTATAGTATATGCCTCCTTCAAAGGCGATTTAAAAAAAATAAACCCCCTGAATACCTTAGACCGGTTGGCATGGATTCTAAGTAGCATATATTTGGAATGGGCCCTTCTCCATCTAGCACCCGATTGATGTTGGAAAAGTAAGCCCCCTTCCCCGGAGGTTTAATGCAGGATTAAACGCAAAATCTTCAGTCCCTTCCACACGGTGCTGGATATCTTTTAAAACGCAATTATTTTTATCCGTTGTAAAAAAGTAATTCCATCCACACTAGGTGTGTTATATAAAAAATATCACAAAACCAAACCAAAGCAATTGAAATTTGGCTATGAGCATGGACCTTGGTGCCAATTTTTCATTTGCTTTGTTTAATAATACTGCTCCACGATAATAACATTGAACATATCGAAAATCTTATCTTAGAAACCTTCAGAAACAAGGACTAGTGAGTTGTTTGTTTGGATAGACGACGAGGTGGAGCTGTTTCTGAAAGCCGCTTATGATTATAGTCTGGAGTCCATGTATATAATGATTATTTTTTAATCAAATAAATGTTTGGTAATGCAAAATTCGAAGATGGCACAAAATAGCAGAGCATAGGATACTAAAGTACTTTTTATATGACACTCTTAATAGACCAGAGGTGAGAGGGGGAGCATTATCACCTGAGCTGGCAATTAACCAGACTAACTTTTTCTGACTCAACTTTTTGCGTAGATAACGAATCCGGATGTTGCTTTGGCGTTTAGGGGGGCGTTTTCTAGATATAGGGGGTCAAAGCCCAAAAACTTGTATAGAGTATATGTAAAAGAGTATAGAGACAAGCTTCAGCGGCCGCTTAACTCTTATTAAGTTGAGGATTCCAAGAGAGAAAACGATCTTGTTCTGTCCATACAAGTCGAGATCCTCTGTTTTTATGTAAACCGTTTCCTACTGGACCTGACGTAATGTGCCTCGGAACAGGGTTTCTTATTACGGAAAAAATTATGGGACTGGGTATTATGATATTATGAATTGCATCAAAACTCTGGCACAGTGTATATTCGCCATTTAAACGTAAACGTCAACGTAAACGTCATCCAAACGTAAACGTCAGCTTTTTCAAAAGTTCAACGCTGGGGGGCCTTTGTAGAAAGTTACATTTTCGGTGACCGAAAGCGCCGGCTAAAACGAATAAAAATTTAGATAAAAGGGAGGATCTGCTTTCCGCCGGATTCGGTGAATCTTGCAATGAGTAATAATACGAAAAATAGTCAGGAACAAAGCAACACGACGACAAGAATCCATTGCAATGAGGTAGATTTTTTAAGCTTATTTTGACACCAGTAGTCTAAAGGAGGCTCCGCATGACCTCGAGGTAAAATAAAAATTTCTTTGGAAGTTGGAGGCCAAGGCACCATTGCACAAAACATTACCATCGAGATTGAAATTGTTATGGTAAAATGTATGCGTGCCGCCAGTCTATAGAAACAAGAAGCAGATTAATACAATATCTGAGTACATGTAAAAGAAAGAGTCTTGAAAAAATAGACCTCCTGGCATGGAAAAATGGACTATATCCAGCTACTAATCAAAACTACGGGTTAAGAAAATCGTCTGCACTTTGTTCAGCTGTTTATAAGAAATGCACCTCATATGGTAATGAAACGTATAATAAAACAATTCCTGGTGTTTTAATAGAACAGCACATAGACCACACATACTCATATGGTTTTAGCAGATTTTCCACAGCTAACACCAACACATTATTCCAGTTGAAAAAAGGCACTGATTCTCAGGATGTAGTTGAAGCCAGAGAGCACAAGGATGGTCAACTCACAGTTGGCGCAAAAGGTACGAAATTATCAGCTGTGTTTATTTTCGTTAAGATGGATAACTGTTTTTGCACTGTAGCATTTTTTGGTTTCAACTGCTCAAATTTACCAATGAAGGTGTAGCCAGCCTAACAAGGGAGCGTTTTGCAGGACATGCGTGGATAGACCAATAGTTGCACTCCCAACACCAAGCCTCAAATCTGCAGTGTTCCACCAATTTTTAAGTTGGTGTGCAACCTTCTGCCTCATTATGAGACATGTAGAACTGTCACACTTTGCAGTCTAGGCTCCTCCTTTTACTATCCCAATAAAAGGCATGGCAAGGGTGTAGTCATGCCAAACTGTGTTGACATATAAAATTTGGCCAGTTCAAGACAGACTGGAAACTATGTCACACAGCTGCAATTTATTGCCTGTTTTTGATAACGTTTTACATTATTACCAAAATAAATTTCTAAATGTGAGTGATTTCCGGTGCACAGTTAACAGATTTTCAAAATAAACTTGCTGTGCAAGAAGCAAAGTTTCCAGTCAGGCACACAAGCTCAAATTTCAACCATGTTATAGAAAAGTTTCTGGTGAACACTATTACTGAAAACTATCACTTGTTTTTGCACATTGTGCTATCTGCATTTGACCTTGTTAGATACACTTAAATTGGGTTACCTCTTGAAATTTTGAAATATTTGAAACTCTCTGAGAATTTATTTATAACCTGAATGCTGTATTTATTTGATTATAATTCTGTGTTATAAGTCACCAATGATTAAACGCCACCCTAATTTATAATCCACAGCAAATGGGGTCCTTAAAGAAATGTGAGCCACCCTTGATTCTTAGCCGCACAAGCAAAACCATGCAGAGATACTTGGCTTGAAATGCAGATGCAAAAAACTGATAAAAGCCTTATTATGCACTAAAAAAATCTCCATATGTTGTGAATGAATACATTTTATGTATTCAGAAGATACCTGAGTTTCTATGTACATACAATTCTGATAAGTTTTACAAAGCTCAGAAGTTGTCAAGAAAATCTCATCTTACGTCACTATTTGTTTTTAGTGAAACAAGCTGGTAAAGATGCAAGCTACATGGGCATTGTTCTCGTTGGATTTGCAGTTACAGGTTACCTAATTAATAAATTTGTAAAATAAGTAACAGTTTGCCAAATCATTAATTTTTTCATTGTATCACATTTCATTATTTGTACACATCTTTGAATATATATTTCCCCTGCTTTTTTATAATTTGGTTTGCAGCTATAAAAATTTGTTAGGGGGCCCCACCATATTCTATATAAAAGCTGAATCACATTGTTTTTCACCAAAGATTCTTTATGATCAAGTTCATGTCATCATTTGCTGCCTTGGAGGTGTTCCTATTTGAGATCAGCTTCTTCCATAGCTCAGCTTATTAAGCCAATTGCCTTTATTATACACACTCTGTGCATTTTCCAAGAGATTAACTTTTGAAAATGATCTTGATCTTTAAGTGTGTTTTGATGCCTATCAGGAACATGATAATTATATGGAAGTATATATAAACAAAACAAAATGTGAGAAACAGTTCAGGTGTCCCCTGTGTGTAGTTACCTGTCCCAGAGATGAAGGCACAGACTGATGTGAAGAAGCCAATAGAACGGGAACTAGGTAGCATTCCTAAAGCTTGTTAGGGAGGAGGGGGTGTGGAGGCAGTAATCCTGGAGTGTACAGGTTTCTGCACTGTAAGAGCCTTATAGCTGTATTGATAGTTCTCTTAATCAGAAATCAAGTAAATACAATGCCCTTTAAAGAAAATGTGGTACTCTGTTAATATAATCCTGTTTTCATGCAAAAATTGCTTATTCACTGGAGAAAAGGAGAGAAATTACTGAATGAGCTCTTAAAGCAGAAGATAAACAGAGAATAAAAAAATTCCAAATCTAATCAGAAACAGATGTTAAGTAGATAAGACATTAGCTCTTCTTTCTTCTGTGTTTGTTGCAGCAACAGTTTTGCTTAGAAATGTTGCAGGTGGAAAAAAAGCTGGTACACATCAAATTTCTTCAGCTGAAAATAGAGTGATCATTTAAGCCTTGCAAAAATTGCAAATTAACCTCAATTTCATTTGGTCAAAATGTTGGCTTGTCAATTTGTCAGGCTACCATGTCAGAGTCTGTAATTGGCTATCAGATTATTTTCTTCTCTCTTTGACACCACCAAATGATCTTGTGTAGATCTCACCCTTTTAAATAAGAAAATCTTTGTATATGTTTTTGGAACTTGTGTGTTTTCTTAAAACAGCAAATACCTCGACTTTTATTGGACTGATTACTCACTTCAAGTGTCTGTATTCTTTTTGATGGATGTTTACACGAAATTGCCTTTGCAAAGTCAATTATAATGTATTTCTTATTAACACTAGTTTTAAGTATTGTGTTTTGGTTTCCAAGCATCCTTGCTATTGCTTTAGTTTTTTCAATGTAGTTCTTGCTATCTCTCTCAGGTGTTCTTGTTTTTCCTTTGCCCTGATATCAGGTTTTCTTTGTGGTTTTCATATGACCCATATTTTTTCATCCCAGGTGTTCTTATTTGGTATGTTCTCAGTGAGCTCCTCTTTAGCTTCAGCCCAAATTCTGTTTACTCAAAAGCTTTGAAAGTGGTCAAGCAAAATACATCAGTGAGTATTTTTAATTAAATCTCATTTTCCAGCCTTAAGGAAAGACAGGCCCATCTTTAAGGAAAGACAGGCACTTTAGTGTATAACAAATTAGCAAGATAATTTGTAGTTTGAATTTAGAGTTATTTTTTATCAGTTATGTTGTTATCAGTTATCATATCTAATGTTTCTTTAATTCTGATGGTCTGCACATCTTGTATACCTGAAAAATTGATATAAACGAGAGTCTTGCTCTTGAATTCTTAAAGAGTCCCACTATCTTTGATTAGCATAAAGTTTTTGAAAGACATAACATAAACATTTCGCATGTGCAATATAATTTTATAAGGTTATTTTACATTCAATAGTGGAAACGTTTACTCACTTTATTGTGATGCACACTTTCAAAAAAGGGTCAGAAAACTTAGCACCAAGCCTGTTATGATAGGTTTCGTAAGCGAAAAAGTGACCAAAAGGGGTCCATCTTTCAGCGTGATTTCCAGTTAACCTACCACGCGCCTAGACATCCTCAATTGAATAATGTTGTAGTTAACGATTATGGAGTGTGAATCTGCACATAGAATGTTTCTACAGAATCGACCCCAGCGTATAGATTAAATTGTAACTTCGATTATCTTGCTTATGTCTTGTATGTTTCCTTAAAAGTGATATGAAATATACTGACAGCAGTCAAACCAGGGTTTCCCTAGTATTTTGAATTTTTCTGGTGAAACCCTTAATTGTGGATAATAATTTGAAGGTATGGTTGGTATGTGAACATACTTTGAAAGCATGATTGGTATGTGATTGGTGTTGTAATGCAGTTTGGTTTGGCACGGTGTTTTGAGTTGTTTTGAGTTTCAACCAGTTATTTAGCATCTTTGCTTATCTAATATCAGGTTTTGCACGCCATTGGAGAGCCAGTAAAAGCATACGGCGAAGAGACTTCAAGGGGAAGGAGAAGACGTGTCAGGTAAAGTTTTCTTTATGTTTGATCATTGAAATGAAAAGTTATATTTTTTGCTTAAATTCTTCAAAATGTTCTTAGTTTGATATCACTAATATCGATTCTGTTATCCTTTTAAGCAACATCGTTAGTTGGTTTATGAGGGCCATCTTCTGAACGATCGATGCATTGAGATCTCTACGATGCCAAACTTTTCATAGATTTTAAAAAAAAGATAAGCAACATTTTTCTGTTGAGCAATGGTCTCAAGTATAGTCAATATTGTCTAAAATTTTCTGTTCAAGTATCATCAAGAATTTAAGGGTCAATCTGTACTTTTTAATTTTGCATAAACTAACAATATTTTGTTTTGAAAGGCCCTGAAGGCAGTTCTTTTTAGAGCCCTACATCTAGCCTCTGCTCTTTAATTGTAAAACATTTCGAAGCAAGCTGTTTTTTATTCTCTTTTATTAATTTTTCAGTCATTGATGATGGTTTTTTTTCAGCCATCAAGAATATATCGTAGATGGTGTTAATTACATGCGAGTGAAGTTTTACATCGCTGGAAGCAAACGAAAAGGAACGGTTCATGTAGACACTAAAGAAGTAAGATTTGATTGTTTTCTTTAATGTGTATTAAGATTACCATTAAGTTGTTCGTAGACTGTAACAGTCCGTCAATAATCGAGGGGTTTTTGCTGAATATAAAAGAGCGATACAGGCTATAGATTGCAGATGATTGGAAAAGGGCGAGGGGCACAGACTTATATATTAGATTTAGTGACAAGCCAAAGTCACTGTTGCAGAATTTTTGCTAATTGTTAAAAGGCTGCTCAATCATGTGCTTGGGTTTCTGATATGCCTTGACGTTCCAATCTATGTTCGGACGTTTTATACTCAAAAGAGTTTCGGACGGAAAGCTTCAGTATATTTTTAAATATATTTGCTTTTTCAATGTCATTTTTAATGTTGGTACCACAAAAAGATTGATAACCCAAGATTTTGTCGAAATTATTGAGTAGTCAACAAGGTCTTTTAAACCTAAAATCCGGAGGATATTTGTTTGCTACAGACAATTAACTGTTGCTTCCTTTCTGTAAAAGCAAAGGCTTGGCCATTAAGCTGAAGTCCCTTAAAAGAAGCTATCTTGGTAAACACTTTTGTGATTGTACCTCATACAACCCTTGTCCTCAATTCCCATTGAAGTACAAAAATACTCACTACCTGAGCCACCAACACAACATCAAGTTCTGGCACTTCTTGTTAAAAATTCTGGGATTCATTCTCAGCCCTGCAATCGGAAGTTTAACAACAGTTTGCCCAAGTACACCCCCCCCCTTAAAGCGGAATTATTTAAAAGGAAAGTTCAAATGCAATTTTGGAGCGGATTATCTTTTACTAGATGCTTCTATTCACGTTCAAGTGACAAACTCATCTTGATATCAATATCCACAAATGCGAAACTTAATATGCTAATTTCTAGCTGCCTCTCTTCGTTAGAGTATTGTAACAGTGCTGGCAAATTTCGCCTATGATCATAATTATACCTAATAACGTTTCCCGATTAGTGCTAAATACAGTTGATTGATGATAGCACGCTACATTTCTATCTTTCTAGATTTCAAGAGGAAGGTTTGAATTCAGATACATATTTGTTGAACTAGATGGCCATCCTCCAGAAACAATAATAGTAGAAGATCGCCGCTGAAAATAACGTTTATATCGTTTTCAATGGTCCTTTATATAAATCTGTCTTTTTTGTGATTAACTGTTTTTGCAACTTTTAATAACCCTCCTCTTTATCTGTTTTGTTATCGCTCTGGGTCCAGCTTAGTAAAATGATCAATTTTTTGAGATTCACAAAAGCCTCAAAGGCATGATATTTTCCAAGTATTACCTGTGGTGGATGTCGTTGGGGAATCTCGCTTACAACCATTCAAGCTTTGCCCTGCCTGGTATGATAAAAATCGGAATTCGATCTTATTTTTAATCTGAAATACGAAACTAAACTTGTGTTAATATTCTACTATAATCTGGAGAGCTCTTTTCAGGCTCGTTGCTTTGCAATTTTTAATATTTTTCCGTTTTCACGATATGCCGAAACCATTCCTAAAATTAGAAGTAAACTTTTAGTAACATCAGGATAACAATTTTCCTATCTACGGTGAATGATGTTTGATCAATAATGGAAAAGTTTCTTGCCAGAAAATCGAGTGGTTTTCGAAATACTAAGGTTGATTGGCACTTGGATTAAACTAGATGGTCTAGACTTGTGAATTTTGAGTATAAAAGACGCCTGGGCTACTGGTCCCATTCAGTATCCAACACGTGCTGGATTGACGAGAATGTGGTGGACCTGCTCAGAAAATACTATACTTTTCGATTGGAATTTGTTCAGAAAAAACAACTGTGGAGATAAACAACATTACTGATGATGTTGCTTAACCAAGAATAGGTAAGTATGTAAAGGCGATAAATTCAAATTTGCTCGAAAATGCCATAAAATCACGTCACATTTTGCTACGCTTGATATCATATAACAATGGATCCTATTGCCTATGGCAGCGAAGCACCATCCAATTTCCTTAGTTTATCAATATTTCGTCTAGTTTATCGATCGAAATTTTATCTTGATGTGGGCAGCTCAACTAAACAACCAGTGATCAGTAATATGATTCTGTTTGTATTCTTTCTGACAGCAAACTCGTTTGAAAGTATTTGGTAAAAGCGTAAATAAGGCTAGATAGCCTTGATAAGAGCTTTGTATATACTGCTTCAACCTACATGATGAGGATAACGTCTTACAGAACAGAAGCTTAACCGTACTCTGTACTACAGTCTTTTAAAGGCTCAATGGAAAATGAATAGCAGGGCATCTTCCAAGCTGTATTCTGTAAATCTGGGGTATGGTAGGTCAGGACAGCTTCGTGCCAGTATTGTTGATACTGCCTTTAGTTGTATTCTCAAACTTAACAGTGCAAACAACCTTGCGTGTAAAAAAAGTGTACGTTGCAAAGCATTCCTAGTCATGTGTACAATATTACATTTTCCATAAATTTGCAACCAGTTCTCTACATCAACCTTGCAGATCTTATAAGTCTGATAAAGGAAAGCAGGAAATTCTTGTAAATCTAAGAAATGTATATAAGTAGCTAACATCTACTAAAGGTCGCTCAAAGATTTTTTGGTAGGAAAGATTCTATAGCACTGACTACAGCACATTCTGATAACTTATGGGAGAATTTGGGGGGGGGGTGCATTACGGAAATGTATAGAAATGAAATGCTTGTTTGTTTGGGCGTTTAGCATGCTTAGCACCGCAAAACATTTTGCTTCAATACGTAATATCCCCAGAGGTCCTTGAATGTGGTAGATAAGACACGAGACTTATCTATGTCAAAGACCAGAAGCATAAAGTTTCATACATTACTATTTTTTACGATTTTTACGACGTTGAAAAGGGAAATAGATGAATGTAAGAGACGAAAGGATCGATTCTGAGTCAGAGAAATTTTCGATATCAGAAAGGATTTTAGTGTTTCAACACTCACGCAGAAATTGCAGCTAAGCGACCCTAAACATTGTCTTGTTATTGCCCCCATTTTCTTCAACGTGATTCGTTGTTCCTTAGTCGATTGTTGATGGGGTATTTGGATCGCCAAGGATCGTTTACGATCGCTGGGGATCACTAGAAACTCGACACGCGGTTTTTATATGATCGTTTGTGGTCGTTGAAAAACTGCAGATATCCTCAGCGATCATATGGAAACCAAGCTACAGAGTCCTTTGATCACGTATTACGTCATAAGCAAATTTCATGTGATTCGAAATTAATCTGGTTGAATCTCGTACGACTCACAATGGGTATTAAGAAAACTTTTAACAAAACTGAAACCAATGTTGGAGATATCGACTCAACTGCAAATTCAAAGGCTGTTCTATGATAGGTTGTATAAAGAACAACAAATTTAGCGTAATTGTCAACCATAAAAAATTTAAAACTCAGTATAGGGAAGATAAATGGCAATAGACGAACTAAATTATGTAGGCGTGAAGTAGACGATCGCTTGCTGCAAAGCGGAACAAGAAAGTTTCTTAGAAAAAACCCCTAGAGGTGGCAATCTTGATTAAGGTGGAGCTGCATCTTTGATGACGGCAAATGCGGTTGCATATTATATGATGTAGAGACTAAAGATTTGCGAGACGGTGTTTTTTGAGGAACTATACTCATAAACCTATTGAGGGCATGAGCTTCTATTTTCAATCTTGTAAACAAGTTTGATTTCACTGTTAACAGCAGTCAAAAGGACTCATTGTATAAGGTAAATATTTATTGCCTTTGTTTAGGCCTAAATCGAAATATCCTCTTGGTGCCTTTATCTGTTCATTTATATTTTTCAAACATAGTTTCCAGAAATTTTCAAATGGCTAAAACCCATTTTAGCCAACAGCTACTCGTGAGATTCCCCTGTATTCTGAAATAAGTAAAGTTGGTCCAGTTGGTCAGTCCGTCCTTTCCTCTCAAAGGGCAGTTGTGATGGGAAGTCATGACAGAGATAAGTGATTTTCAGGCTTTGGTCTCTTTATATTAAATTGTATTTATTCTTCTTTTGCAGAGAGAGTCAAGTAATCAATATGCTGAAAGCAGAAATGAAAAACATTCAGTCACTGGGGAAACAAACTGATCAACTTAAAAGTAAGTGGTACTCATTTAGGTCAACCACCAAACAAGACTTCAGTTCCATGTTTGCAGTCAATCGACCCACCCCCACCCCCACCAAGTCTTTTGTAACTGACAAAAGGTTTTTCTCATCCCAGAAATGTTTTTTAATTTTTACGATTGGTATGTAAATGAATTAGCCAATACTTAACACATAACTTTGGAGGTTCAATAAATGTATTTTCTGAAAAATGGCACCATTATATTTGCCAATTCATAGTGTTTGTCACTGTTTGTATATTATAAATCTCTTCACAGATTTTTGCATTGATTACAATGGAGAGACTAATCACTTTGAGAAAGAATGTGAAAAATTTATGAGACGCTTTGTGGCTGATGTGTTTTCAGAAAGGTAAATGTAGACTCCATCCTTTTCAGTGTTTTTAAAATGTTTTTAGGAGTACATGTTTTAAAACACAGAGTTTATCTAATACATTTTGTATACAAGTGAAGGATTGCAGAGTTTAGATTGTTAAGTGAAGGCACATATAGAGTTGATATTGTGGTAGAAATTTTATATATTTACCACTTAGTGATATTTTACTTTTTTCATTAATGCCTTAAAATAAATTGGCCATTAATATTCCAGCGTTACAATAACTCAAGAAGCAAAATCAAAATTTGGCTTGCTATGTCAGGTATGCATGCTAAGAAATTTATGATTTTCAGCGTTCTATCATATTTTATTACAGGCCTTCCTAGGCAAGGCAAGTGATCAAAATTTGGGTCTTAAATAGAAGAAAAAGAAGGAAGCCAAGATTTTGGATCAAAAATTGTTTGAATAAGCGAAACACACATAGAATTTTTCACACTTTAGTGCAGGAGCTTCGATTTCATGACATTTAGTGCAGGCGTTTTTTCAGTTGCCATGTTTTCATGCCATGTTTCCTTCGTTGAAAGTCACCATTTTAAAAAGAATGTTAATTCTACTGCTGCAACAACATCGTGTGACTCTTTTGTTCTAGGTGTTTCAAATAACCCCAGAGTGTCACAGAGTGTTGCAGAGATAGAAATCTTTTGCAGTATTTTAGTACTGCAGTTTCCATTCGTCGCAAAGTGTTGCAGAACCAAACTTCTGTGACATTCTGCGACACTCTTTGACACTTGGCAACACTTGACAATTTAATGGAAACCATGCTTAAGGCGACAGAATGACTTTGAATCAAGTTATTTACTATGTTAAATCTGCAGTGCTTCCACTTTTTACTGGATTAGGTTTTTGAAAATATCCTTCTATTTGCTTAAAATTCCTTCAAAAATGGATGAAAGTTCTTCTAATCTTTCTATTACTAGACATATATGGATTAATTGCCTTCACTTTTTATTTTCGCTTTCAACTTACTCAAGAAATTGTTCCTGGTGTTGCCTTGAACACACAAGCTTCATTAACTTATTTTCTTTTGTCTAGTTTTAAATATTTCCTTGTTTAGTTTCGAAACTTTCCCTTCTTTAGTTTTGATACTTTTCGAAACTTTCGATGCATTTAGAATTGGAGAGTAGTGACAATGAAGTTATTAAGTGTGGACGCCATAAAAATATATTTTAAGAACTTTTAATTTTGTACCACATTACTGAATAGAAGAACACAAATTATCTCTAAATATGCAATATCAGTTAGATATGATACAAATTGGATGAGCAATGGCCAATAAATGATATTAAGTTTACATATTGCTGCTATTCTGGCATGGTTTATCAAATTTAGAACAGATACAAAAATAGTGTGATTTGACAGGGCAGAGCCTGTGCTCAAATTGCCACATCTTAACCAGTTTCTAACACATAAATATATTATGTGAACCAATTTGAAAATTGTAAAAACAGCTTTGTGCACCGTTAGAACATTGAATTTGCCAAGTCAGTTATTAGCCACAGTTTGCATAAACCTTGAAATAATTCCAATGTGACCGGCCTGCTTACTGACTGGCAACACCATTTTCTAATTTATAATCAGATATGTCATCTCAATTTCTTAGAGAATCTTTATTTTTTCTTTCTAATTTGTAATTCCTTCCCTTTTCATTCCAATTGACAAAAATCCCGGCAGAAAAGGATAACTCCTTACAAGCGGAAGCACTTTTTAATTGAGGACTGTAAAGTTCTTCACTATATCCTCTCTTCATAGAGGCTCGCCAGGCAGAGCGCATCTTTTTACCTTCTGATAAGAGATAGAATGAATTCTTTATGGCTGTTTCTATGTTGATGATGAAGTATTGAAAAAGCTTTTTCAATGCAATGACAACTGCCCAGCACAAAGTGTGCCCATCATAATCTTTGGTCCCATTTGCCACAGGCTTAACAAGGGTTATCACAGTCAAAGAGACCCTACTTCAACTTAGAACACAGCTTGATAAGTTCTCAATTTTTTTTATTCAAACACTTCTCTAAAGATATGATTAACAACATGACATGATCAACTGATCAACTACCAGACACATCTTTCTAATAGAAATAAATGAAAGCTAAAAACCTGACACACACTACTTTCAATATTTCTTCTGCCTTACATTGCTTTAGTCAAAACCACATATATTTTTTGTCAAAGTTGTGGGAGAACTGATGAAATGAGTTAAGAAATGAGGTTTAATGGCTCCATAACAATGCAACTGAACTTTTGTAGAAATCAGGCAAAACATCAAAAGCACTCCATCACACTATTACCACAGTCTAGGAGTGCAAAATGACACACTTGTGCTAATTTATTCCTAGGAAGGCCTGTATTATGAAAAATCTTTTAGCAAAGTAGTAGTTTAGCAAAATGTCTTTTTCTATAGAATTTTATTTTTATACATTAAATACTTCAATATGCTCTGACTTTTTGAAACTTTGTTTCACAGCACAATGAAGGCAGATGTTGGTTTGCAAGGCTCATGGATGCCCAGGTGTTTTTCTTTGTCTATAAAACATTTCAAAAGCACACTTTCTTTCATATAATGTTTATGTACAAACTAAAGTGAATCACCTGAATTACCACCGTTGCTTGCAAAGAGTTTTCTTAAATCAGAGGGCTTTGAACTTTGATTAATTATTTCTTAAATTAGATTTGCTTTTCTTGCATGTATAAAAATAGCAGTTTTATAAATCGTAATTTTTTTGTACTTTGGTTTCATGTAGACATCACTTCCTTTTTTTTATTAGATAAAAAATAGTTTTTTCTGGCCAATTGAGGAAATATCACGTCATTTGATTTTTATGTTTCATTAATCTCAAAGAAATTTCTTTCTTTTATTGCTTTAAACTCAAAATAAAGCCATGTGGAGAATCAATGTCTATCACATTTAATGAAATCTCCTGCAGGCATGGATTTGAAGATTTTATTTTCACCTGTCTTCTAAACAAATTTCCAAAATGAATTTTTCGATAGTTCATAAGTTACTTTGATTCAAAGTGCAGGTGAGAATAAATCATTTATAAAGAAGAAAATATAAACGCAAAGATGGTCTCATTAAAAGGAACATAATGAAAACCAAAATGTCCTGATGCTTTGTACCTAAACATAAAGTTCTTCAATTGCAATATCCATATTGTTATAGTTCCTTTTTTTGTATCATTTGCAGCGTGTGGAGATTAAGGAAGTAGAAGAAGTGATATTATTCCGCTTAGTGCAGTACTATGCAATTGTCTTATTTGAGTATGTATTTCATTTATAGAATATATCAGTATTCGTATATGAACACAGTCATTCACATTATTAGCTTTATTTTCTAAGAAAGCCAAGTATTTACTATGGCAGCCTTTATTAATTACCATTATACAAATTTCACACAATCAGAGCTTGCTTTCTGCTGCAACATTTTAATACATGACTTAGTAACCATACAATCAAATGTCATCCACTGTAAGTTTCAAAATGATTGTGATAAGTTCGATATCTCAAATTCTTTCATTAGTTCTGTAGAAAGCATACTTTAATTAAATACCATTTTTCTTCAATGAACGGAACATTGATAAAATGATGAATTAGAGAACCTGTAAATTTGCTATCCTTGACCTTTGTGCAGATTGGCTATCCAGTTTATTTACTGGCTCACTCAAGTAAAAGCACAACAGAGCAGGGGGCCTCAGGGAGCTAAAGCTCTACTTTTGGCCATGAATTTGAAAAACTTAGAAATGGACTACCAGTCAAGCCCCTTCCTATTTGGTTTTAGCCTCCCTCCCACTTTTCTCAACACTCTGTTGCCCGCGTAAATAAGTTGACTCTGCATTGAAATTTATATCTCTATAACTCATTTGTTGAAAAGAAAGTCATGTTTTCTTAGTAGTAAGTTTCTTTTCCTTTCTTTTCAGATGTTACATTGCAGATGATTTTGCACCAGCAGCAAGTTTGCTGAATATGTCTTTCACATATTATCATGTGTCTTCATTTTCAGAACGTAAGTGTTATTCTTCATTGATGAGTATTCACTCATTAATTAGTTATGGGTCATGGATTTGATTCACTGTAACTGATGTAAAGTTAAAGCAACAAACCATTTTCATTCATGTAATATTCGACAATGTTCTCATTTTATCCTAACATTATTCAAACCAAGAGAAAAGTTGCACAACTTACTTTCTAAATTAATTTTTTTGGATTTCTAATGTATTCTATGTATTCTCATGTATTCTCATGTATTCTAGAAATTCTTTAGGAATGAAATTATATATCAGCACGAACCTCAAATGGTTAGCCAATGAAAGCCGAGGGAGAAAATCAAATACCTTGGGACTTGTGATTGATTAATTTAAGTTAATCTATTCAAAAACTAAGCTGACAAATTTCTCATTTTTGTACAGTTCCTCATGATTCACCCAAGAAATCTGATACTCCGTCGAAGTTATATGTCTTTGAATACTTAAAGGATCAAGCTATTTGGTAAATTACTTTTCCATTTTACTTTTGCAACTTTATTTTGATGTTTTGATTCTCTTTGAAAGTATTATTGTATATTGTTCCACTGAAACGCAGCCGTTTTGGAAAAAATTTCAATTGTCAACCATGCAAATTTTGATTTGAAATAATAGCTTATGTTTTATTTTTTATAGAAGACAACATGCAAACATCGAGTTGAGAAATTTTTTGGCACCCAATCTACAACAATATAAATCATGTTTTGCTGATTTTGCCCAAATATCTTTATCCTCCTTCCTTTCTTCATTAATAGGAAAACCATGCGATTCTGGACATCAGCATTTTTATTCGCAGTCGATAGTGAGAGGCAAAAGAGACCTAAATTTGGGTAGATGTTAGCTATTCTCTTTATATTTTTCCGTCACTTTACATTTCGTTTGTTTACTCAAATCAGCGAGTGTTAAATTGGTTTCAATGGTCATTTAACTTCACTGTCTGAAACAAATAATTTTGTATGAAAATAATAAAAATGTTATACGCAATAGAAAACTTTGTCACAACAACTTTCATAATGATTACCTCCAGACTCGATGGTTTCTCATGAGCCTTAATCAAAAGAAACGTTTCGTCGCAAACTTTTCGAGAACCACTTATTTTTCTGATCTCTTGGATATCGACATTTTTCAATAAACTTTGAACCTTTTAAAGCCCTGTGTATGCTCCCCTAAACAATGTCTCATTCACTTTAAAGTGCTTTATGTTCCATATACCTGCGTTTCGCACTACGTTTCTTGTTTAAGTCGACTAGAAATTTATTTGTTATGTAGCCATCTATATTACACCTTGAGGTTTGCAGTATTTGTTAGAAATGCTTTAAAAAAGCAAACATTTGAGTATACTGAAGCTTTTCGTTCGACACTCTTCCGAGTATAGAACGTCAGAACATAGGTCGAAAACTCTACGCTGCGAAATAGGCCAATCAAAAACGCGAGCACGAATCAGTGCCCCTTGCCTATTGAGAATGTTACCAATGGAGTCCTGAGGTGAAAGCGAACTCCTTTTGTCTACACAAAAGCGGTTTTTTTGTGTTTATGTAGATAGATTCCAAAACTGCTAGATGGAACGAAGATCAGGCTTTGCCATTAATCCAAAACATGTCGCCATTATAGTTTCATGTTTGTTTGCTTATATGTTTGCTTTTTTCAAAGCAATTTTTTGTACCACCAAATGAGTCAGGGGAAAAGGTAGATAAGACTCTTTGTAATTGGAGAGATGCTTTATTTACAACATAACTCATAATTCCAGGTCTTGGCGGTCTTTGAATGAAGAACAGCAACGAGAACTGAATCAAAACGAAGAATATTCGGCCTTTGCTCATCTCGGGTAAACAATCTTTGCTTGACTATTTTGGATGTGAGAAAAACTTCATTCACATAATGTCTAGACCCAAATACGCAAAACTTTTCAATTCATGCTCTGTTTACAGTCACACTCGGCTTATTTTCAAAGATTTTCAAGCTACATTTGGTGTGACTATAACCGACCGTTTTTTTATTAATCTTATATCCTATACCCCAGTTATCATCTACCACATAGTAAAAAACCAATTTATATAATATGTTGAATTTTTATCTCCTGGATGCAATGTTGATTGGATTGGAGATATTTCCTAGTTTTTCCTCTAGAATCTAACTTTAATACCGGGCCTTCTCTGTATTATGGCAAAAATGTAGTGTAATGTAGTGCTCGATTCCTTGTTGGCAGGGCTGTACATGCTTTGTTGTATATAACAGGACGGCTCTAAGTTGCAACTCAGAGTTTAACATTTAATGCGATTATCGGACAGCTCTCATTGCGAAGCTAATTAATTGCATCGTTTAGTATGAAACAAATATGATAGAACTTAAATCCCTGTATCAGTGTGAACGCAGCCTTTATAAAGCATCAAATGCTACAGTAACAACAAAGATGCTTCATAGTTTTGTTTATACAGTCTTTGCCAGTTCGGTCATTGTAATCGAGTCAGTCGTGTTAATGCAAGATGTTTTTTATTTCACAGGACATTCCTTTATATCATGAAGTCGTTGAATGTAGCCAAAGAGATGAAAGAGGTTTTTATATCAAAGATAAGCACCATCGAGAACTTAAGTCAAGGTATGCCTCAATAGACGTATAGAGCCACTTCTGCGAGCTGCGAGTGTAGATACTTTCGTTAAAGTTTTTGTCGATATTCAGATGTTTAGATGAAGAACCCTCTACATTTTAATCGAGGTAGTGCATTCTAACTGTAAAATTAAATGGTCTTACCGACTTTTTCAAGTGTGTCGTGATTTTTTCATTTTTCAATTCGTCAAGTTACTTTGGAATTGGCAGGTGTTAGGAAATTTCCCTGCATTTATTGGAAATACATTTCTTTAAAAGCTCTAAAATATATTGTAGAAGTTGAATATTTCTCGAAAATTTATTATCTCAAGCTTTCGTTCCTAAGATGGAAAATATCCGAAATGTCTTTTTCAGAATTTAATGTGCTGATCTTTTTCCAACAGAGCAACTGCACGAGCTGATTGAGCGCGTTGAAAAAGCCGAATAACGAAGAAAATGCCTTCAATGCCAAATCAGATAAGATTGTCCATTTTATAGTCTAAATCGTATTTTTGTAATTATTGATGCCATATGCAAGACTGAAGGTTGGCCCTCGCTATATGGTTCCATAATGGTGATAGATATTCAGGTAATCAATTTGTAAAATGAACTTTTCTTTTCGCAAAATGTATTAAATTCAGCGAAACATTCGTGCATTGTAAGTATAATATTAGCTCCTCAACGTATTGAATTGCAATGAAACTCAATAGCTCTTGCTATTTTGAATAGTATTTCAAATGTTAGAAAATATTTATGAATTTTTTAAGGGTTCATTATTGCCTTGTGATGGCAGTATTGCAGGTAAGTGTGTGAGACTGTATAAGGCAATGCAAAAGGGTTTATTATGTAATGCTTTTGAAGAGGGATTTTGTGTAGTGTAATGATGAAATCTACTGGTACATATCGTTAAAAAATTATTTGTATATCTTTATTAATATTGTTGTATTTCCTTCATATACTTGATATGTTGAAAAATACGTAAATATTTTAATTTAATCACGTTTTGATGTAAGGTAAAATGTAAATTTAGAGCTAATGAAATTTAGCAATAACTTCATTTTTTCTGATGTAGCATCCCGAATCCGTAACGAATATTCCTGTACTAGTTTCCATAAAAATGAATGCATCCTTAAGAGTCAGGGATTAATATTTTTTCCAATATTTCCTGACATTTTATTAAGCAGCCGAAATTTTCGACCTAGAGCTAGTTTTACCACCATCTGAAAGTTCAAACGAGCCAATATTTTTTGCAAAATAAATGTTTGATGAATGCTGGGTGACGTGCTGAGTCGATCAAAAAGGGCATAAGCCGAGGAATTGAGACAAAATTGCGAAGATCGCTCGCTAGCAAAGTATCTCGGCCTGTCGTGTATTCTCTTTTGTTCTGTCGCATATACTGATTATGTGTTCCCGCAAAATCATAGGATATGTTTTGTTGTTGTTCTTAAAACTTGCACTGTACTGCTAGAGCCATTAGTTAAAGCCTTATTCTGGCGTACTTACAACTTCTAGTCTCAGAACGTCTTTCGATAGCCTCTGAATCAGCAAGCTCTGTATTGCTATTAAAAAACAGCTGCCAATATTAGAGACAGTGTTTTGTCAGTAATTTCTTCATAGGTTCGACTGATGCGTCATTTTTGTGTGGAGTAATCCTAATTATTTTACACATGATAGGATACAGATCGATTGTCTCCATCTTTTCAATAGCTTTCCTTTTTCTAAAGCAAGGACCAAACGCGAAAAAACCCGGATTCATATCCCTATGAAAAACATCATAGCCATGTTCTCCTTTGTAAAACTCATTTCCTTCAAAATAAACTCCCGTCTCAAAGCCTGTGTCTATAATCCAACCAGGATCAGCAAGAAGGAGCAAAGGGGCAGTGAGCTCGCTGTTTTTGATATGCATGTAAGTAGGCAATTCCCATTTACGGTATACCGTCATGTTCGGGTGGGCGTGCACAAGCTGATTGTAAACAGTCTGCAACTGACCAGGCTTCGGATAAATTGATACAAATGTTTTTCCTAATGCCGTTTTAATATACTGCTTAATATCAAAATAATCTTTTAATCGGATGATTTTGTTATGATTTACATCTTTTCCTCCATGATCCCCTGCAACGAGAAGATGACAAGCAACTAAATGTATCATTTTTATAGAACCACGCCCAAGTCAGAAACACGCCCTTCAGAAATAGATTGACGAAATTGGATCTACGACCAATTCAACGTTTTTTATACATTGTTCATTTTGGTTTCAACTATACTTTTCTCCAAACAATGATTTGCACAAACAATCCAATAACACTACCAAATTAGTACTCTAGAGGTGGAAAAGCAGAAAGAATTTATACCCGCACTAAGTTGAAAAAGGGGAAAAAAATTTTACCCACATTCTAAAGAGTTTTTGTTCTTAATTTATGAAGCATATTAAAGATGGGCAAGATAGATGATGTCTAAAAGATGACCAAATAGGTCTCAGGACAGATGTGGATTGGAATTGGTCAGTAACACCGGTGGCTTGTTGTATTAGCCTGATTTTTAAAGCGGTACTTTGAAATTCACGCAATTACTTGAAGAAATTCTAATTTTGTAAATGTCAAAAATGTCAGTGGTCTATATTTCATAGAAAAAGCAAATCGTCAACGTTTGCCACTGAAGTTAGACTTTATATACTTCTCAATTAAAATTTGAGCTATATCTCTATGTTAATGGACACCAAGCTGTTCCTTTTATCTTTGACTGTAAACTACTGCCTGTGTATTACCATACCGTAAGATGCATCAAACAAGTGATTACACACAAGTAACATTGTTCTTACCAACAACAATCACGTTGACTTTTTTTTCTAGAGATAGACTCTTTAGCTTCTTTTTCAGATATGCAAAGGTATTATCTATATCTGCGAATTTGTTATCACTGATTTCTGTTCCCGAGTCGTGAAGCTGTGAATCGAGATCCTCAAAATATATGGCTGCAAATGTGACAGCTGGCTTGCTAAGCCAGTTTAATACCAGGTCAATCCTTTCTGTTGGGGGCATATGTTTCGATTGAAAGTCTGTTAATGGATTAGCATATTTGTCCATTTTTGGCGCATATGTTGGCAATGCTCCTTTTATTTTTACGTTGAACCCAGGCCAGTAGCAAAGCCCACTTTCGTGTCCATTCAACTGGTTTGTTATCCATATTGGCTCAGCTTTGTTCCACCACTTAGAATTCGTGGATTTCATGCTAAATTTTTCATTTGTCTTTATATCATACATTTGGTTGTCAATGATTCCATGATTTTCCGGATAAAGTCCAGTCACAACGCTGTAATGGTTTGAGAACGTATTTGTTGGGAAAACGTTTAGAAGGTATTTAGCTGTGACACCTTGTTGTTCCATTTGAATCATATTGGGTATCTTATTCTTATTTTTTGACATAAAATCCCATCGGAATCCGTCCAAGCTTATAAGCAAGACCTTTTGGCCTGAGACCTGTTTACTGCGTTTGTGCTCGCTATATCCGGCCCTTACATAGCTGAGAATATAAAGCACCCAGATTATGTTCATATTTCCTTCCAATTCTTCTAACTTGCACGTCAAAACGATGCACGCCTTTATTTAAGTTGTACCATGCCAATTGTCGTCTACCTATAATACATGTTCTTTCATAACTTGAAGTTCAGGATATTGCTTATAAGAAATTTTTTGTGTCCGCCCATGCGTATAACTCGCGGTTAAAGCTTATATGAATTAACCGCTAAACACCTGTTTTGCATACTAATGAGAGAATACTAAGTCGGTTGAAGTATCTGGCCGTTTAGGCCTTATTCGGAAATACTGATAATCGAATATGAAATGCACTTGTCTCAAGGTGCAGTAACATTTACAGTTTGCAAAATTGATGTCCAATGGCTAATCCAAACTGATCTTCCGCGTAGATTTCACCTTTTCCGAACAACTTCCCTCATTTTTGTAGTCGTTTCTGTTCTACACTTAATGTTATGGCTGATGAATCTTAAATGTTTCAAAGACTTTCACCTAGACACCCTGTTTTATGTACTTTCTAACAGACTTACAATAATGTGAGTAATTATTGATTTACGTACAGCAGTTGGGCCCGGTTTGGGCCATCCGTGAACCACGATACGGTAAATTTCCGCATACAGTTCCCCGAATAAATTACCTCTTGAAAAAAAGCGCCCATTCCTGGAATGTAATCTTGCTTCTGAAGATAAGGTCCACAGAAGATCTATGTCATATTTATTTAGATCAGATTGATCTTGTAACACACAATAGCGCCGCAGTGATAGCGCATTGTTACAATTTTGTGTTCGAATGAACAAAACTTAGCTCGGGCTGGTAAAAATAGCTGCCAGATAGTAAATTGCTTAAGCAAATATGAAAATTTTTTACTTTTTCTCGTAATGAGGAGATAAGCTTTGAAAGTAGTTATTTCCAACAAAAAGAGACCTTTTGATACGAAGCAAAGAAATATTTTGCTCAACCGGTAGACCATCTAGAGAAAATTGACTCAAAAAACCATACCTTGGTGGAAACCTTCGATCAAAGGGTCATGCTTTTGGGTGTTCCATTGCCTTAGAGAACTGCACTGCAAAACCTCCAAGGTAAGATTTTGTTTCTGATTTTATTGGATTCAGAATCAGACAGATTTTATATATATCTTGCCAAAGTGATACTATGCCAAAGTGACTTTCGTGTACGGTCATGGCTTCATTGCTGGGGTTGAAGATCCTGCTAAAAGCCATCAGTCTTTAATCGGGTTAAACTTTAGAGTGATTAAAGATTGTCGTTGGCGGTTTTCTAAGCGAGTTAGGCATCAATATTCAACAGACGAGCAAGGGAAAAAAGTTTCAATTGACCATACACTCTTAAAATTGTTCTCTATGCCAGGATGCTGTCAGTCTACATTAGGCCTGTATCGCAGCTACGCGTAACAACCAGAATCGCAAATTACCACGAGGAAAAATCACTCCGTGGAAATCGGATGCACCTTGGTTGAAAATCCCATTGTTTTGTTTTTGAAAGCCCCTGGAAATCCGTTTGTTTTCTTGGAAATCTCGCACTTCAAATTCTGATGATAATGCCCCTTCTCCTTTATCTATTTTTATTTGTTTGAAACAACTGCTTTGCTGCAAATTGCATAGGAGCAAGAATCTTTGTGAACACGGTATCCAGATTGAAATTGAAATAACCTAAATTTTGTGCTTTAAAGGACCCTGAGTCCCACATACAGCTAATAACCTGATAAATTTTTTATACTGGGCAGGACTATTTGGAATTGTTGCACAAAATTGTTGCTTATGTCTTTTTCTAAATAAACTCCTCATGTCAAGAAGCAAAGGTCTTATGCCAATGGCAAGTTCTTACAATTTGTTTAAAGGAAACATCAATTTGGTTACTAGTTTTTTGCAAAGTATGTCCATTAGGTAGTCTAAAGGAACCCAATGGTTGTTATTTGTAATAAAAGGGAAACCCCAGTTGATTGCCAATTGCACCAAGTACAAAGTAGGTATTTGGCACAATTTCAGAAACATATTTTGCTGTATCAATGAAAAAAAACAAATTAACTTAGAAAGTTACCATTGGGTGCATGTCCACAACTGTCAGGATATATAGATCAAAGTATTTATAATTAATTTGATTTCCAACAGCAGTGTATATTTTGATTTTGTTGATTCAATGCATTCTTTTCCGATGATGATTTGATAAAACATTGATCATTCATCACTGCATAACATCCTTTTATAACTACAGCATGGACTGCACCATAACTACAGTTTGTGCAAGTAGTGTATTTTCAATAATACTCTACCACATTTCCTTTAGAACTATTTGCTGAATGGGGAGTAACACTACGGGCAGCACCCCTCCCCCTAATATAAATTTGTTCACCAACACTGTAACTCCAGTTCAAAGTATGAAAGACAGAAGGCTTCATTCTAATGCAGAAAGATAGAAGAGGAAGTCTGTCACTCTCTCTGTTATTTAGAAAGGCTGCATGCTTCAAGTAAGCAATTTTTATAAGTTCAGCAGTCAAAAGATAGTGCTTAAAATGCTATAGGTTACCTCATAAGAACCAATAAATTATGTTTCTATTACTTGAATTTTCCTTCACTTTCCCTAATAAATCAAGAACATATGGCATTCACTGAAGTTATCTGATTGACCATTTCTCATTTTTGCAGATGTATGTGCATGATTTAAAGGGAATGTTTGCTTAGCTGTGAATACCTTAAAGTGCCCTTAAGTTTCCCATTTTGATAACTGAAGTAATCTTTCACTGTTCTGTTCAGTGACATGCAAGTTAAAGAAAAGTTTTTAATTCGTAATTCAGACATTTTTGAATAAAAAAATAACATTTGGTTGATCCAACCCCACCAAAAACTTTTTTATTCTAAGGGGTCATTATTTAAGACAGGCAAAGGGATTTCTTATGATGAACAAGTCATATTTTCAGAATTCTGGTAATCTCAATGTTACAGTACCACTTCCATTTTTGGAAGTGACAAATAACATCAAAAATATGACTCAAATTAGACCAGTCTATGATATGTTCAAATGAGTAAGGGTTTTTCAGTAAACAGCATCAGTTCTGCCCCTGCCTTTTTCCTTGCCAGATGTTTTAAATCATCATATTTCAAACAACCAAGAACACTATGCAAATTTGAAATTATTTCAGAGTTTAGATAATAAACTAAACTTGCTAATTTGTGCGTCAGCGACAGAAATAAGGGGGAGGGATAAATCTAGAAATGAAGAGTGTGAATACTTTGCCTTTCTTTACAATCAAAGACTTACGGGTGTGGGGGTAAATCTGGATAACTCTGCTGCAAGCAGGGGGTATTACAGGGCCTCTGACGAAGGGGGCCATGGGGGGGTGCCATACCCCCACTAATTAGCGAGACAATATAACTTTTTTAAAAAATTTTGTTATGATTGTTAAAATCTCCCTTGCCCCCCCCAAACTTTCCAACCAGCGTCGGAGCCCATGCGTTATCTAGTTTCCTACGGATTTGTTGGTCGTAATTGAGCTTAGAGGCTTAGATAACCGAAAATATTAATATTAAAGCTTTGGTTGACATTGAAGCTCTGCTCAATGATGCAATTTCATTTATGTTGTTAGGCCCAGACGAAAAATATTTTTCCGTTCAAGATTGTGTATAGCCAACATAGTTCCCAAATTTACAGTGATAATACCCGATGTCCTTTTTATTCGATTCACAGTCCTCACTATAACAAGATATCTTGATAGATAAACATAACGGAACAATTCTGCACCCGGAACCCCGCCATGATAATTCCTTCGGTTCATAATAAATCCAGCTACAAACACAAGACTAATTTCCTGTGTGCTGTAGCCTAATTTTGCTTAGATTTCCACTCCATCTAGGCCCTTTACAAGAAAGGTACTTTATAAACAACAACAGAACGATAAAACATCATGCAACTCCAGTTTCATCCAAGCGAGTGAAGCTGCGAGAGCGAGATATGAAACCAGTATTTCGCGGCAAAATGGAAGCAACTGCGCATGCTCTATTAATACACTTTTCTCTGATTGGATTTAAACTTTGAGCGACAAACAAAAGGAAAGACAATAGCCGTTTCAGCTCGTATCCCCAACAATTATAGAGATAAAATTATGAATTTAGAGTAAATCTTTAAAGCATTTGATTGCTGCTCGACCTAGATTTTATTTTCTTGTAGTGACTATGAGGAGACAATCCCGTCTAACGATGAAGGAGTTTGCCTTTAAGTGATGGCGAAGTACCGTACAGTACCCAACTATCCGAGGGTGAATATTGTGGTGGATTTATGTCATCGCAGCAGCATTATCAGTTAGTTGTTGCTTTTTTTAAATCCTGATATCGCAATATTTTGGACAGGTCATTTGTAGAACATCGTGCACTAGCGATTAACCACATTCGTTCATTTTCGTCCAAGATGTTTTTGAACTGCTGGCACTAAACAGGTTAAAAAAAGCATTCTAATGACACCCAAGATTAAAAACCGCGTTGCTCCAAAATTTGCGATTTTTATGGACACCTTTTGCGCTCCTCTTTGCTTTATTCATGCCATCACTGATTTTTTTCAATAGTATCATCCAACCTGAAGAGTGAACTGATGAAACAACAGTTTTATTTCAGAGACCTATTCATCAAACTCATTGAGTTATCTTAGTTCTCCTGCATGAGCAATAGCAATACTAGGCTTTTTGTCCCTCTTTTTATCGAAGAAACAAAGCCATCGTCACAGTCAATTTCTCTATCAATAGAGACTAATTCATTTCGTCATGTGTGATTTTCTCTGTAAATAGCTCGTGTGATACATTTTTCATCAACCTTTTTCTTCGAATTCGTATTATTTCTACAAAACATTTCACAGCAAAGTTGCAGCTGCTACTAAAACTGGAGCTTATGAGCAAGGTCGTTGTGCTGGCGATTTTTTCAAGAAATCATCGACCTTAGTCGAGTACCAAACGTTGACCAGCTAGAAGAGTCACATGCAAAGTTAAAGACTTGCAGAACTTTTCAGGTAATTACAACTGTTATGAAAGAAATATAGTAAATAAAATGAATGTACTGTAGAATTTTTAATTTAAGTGGCGCACAATCAAATACTACCAGGTGTTTCTTAAAAGGGTTGTAAAACCGTTAACAGTTTAGTTGGTATCATTTGTTGTTAGAGATTCCCAGTCCAACTTCAAGATTTTTCTTTGGTGAAGGTAATTTTATTCGTTTCTCGACTTAAAATAATCATCCTTCAGTAAAATGCCGCAAGCTTTATATATATAAATATTCGATATATAAAGTTGCAAACAAAATACCGTAAACTACACCTTACAAAGACTATTATACTACGTTATAAGAACGGCCAGAAGAAGCAATTTATCATCAATACCCTCTAGCACTAGCCATATTTGTGATTTACAATTTTTTATCAAAAACGGTTTTATAAGTAAATTAAAAAAAGAAATAGAGAACTTTGAAATGCTCAAAAGCCTGGTATCGGCACTCATGTTCCTGTCCAGTTTTGATAACATTTTCATGAGAGTCTCAGTGAGTCTAAATTCAGCTTTTCTCGCTCAACTCTGCTTTGCAAGTTATTGACTCTTTTCCCTTTATTTAAGAACATTTGGTATGTTTACTTGCAATGTGATATATTTTTACCTCAGTTGGGTTATTTCAATTTGATTACAATCTAAATGTAAGTCATTTCCCCGACAGCCCATCGATGTGTACGCAGTAAAATTTTTCATTTTTTGATGCCTTTAAAAAACGGACAAATTTGTTCCAGGGTTCTATTCCATCGGCTAAAGCCTTCTAGGGCGACTTCAAAACGGACGCCACCGTACAACAGACAGTCTTTTAATGTCTCTTTTATGTGTTCGTTTCTATTTACTCTGTGTTCGTTTATGTGTTCGTTTATGTCTGTTTCTTTCTACCCTGGGTACCGGAGTCTCCATTATTCAGACTCAGAAATATAGTTATAAACTATTCACAAAAATTCATTCTTTGCCACCGCTGCTGTCTGCAATACTTTTCCCCCGGATTTACGAGGCTATGGTAACCAGGGCAGTTTTTATCAAAATGTCGTTCTCACCATACTACAAACGGATGCGTTATGACAATGTTTCCTCATTTACATCTCTTTTGGGGGAAAGGCGGTGATGGTTGATAGGATCCAAGACATGAGAAGAATAACGAATAAGAAATTAGGTTTTTATTCACAAATGGTTTATGTAAGTCTAACATTTATTGTAATCCTGTTTTATTCACAACTTCGTAACATTTTCATGTTTTTCATGCACTTTCGATCAACATCCTCATGTGTTTGAATTCAGCAAAGTTATGAGATATCAAAAATAGTTATTTTCTTCTAACAGAAATGCTCTATCTGTGGAAATTTAATCAAGCAATATGCATCATGTTTTTCTACTATTTGTTTATCAAGTTTCAACAATTTTTAACCTTGATGGCTACTTTTGCCATAATTCTTATTTCTTCAAAATCTTTAAACTTTGCAATCATTTTACTCATTCTGCAATCATTTCTGCCATCGCAATAAGGTTTTTCTGATCGTTTCGTTTTATGAAAATTTTTCCACAAATAATTTGTGTTTCCCTTAAGATAGACATTTTCTAACATGTAAAATCTACATTTTGGAAATTTGTGCGTCTGAATTACATGTTGTCCGCTGTAAGCCTAACAAATTGTTATATCCTTTTAGAACGACCACATCAACATGATGAATGCGTTAAGGCGCCAAGTTCTCATATCTAACGATAGGGTTAGAGGGGCCCAGCTTGACATGGAAATGACCGAATTTGACCTCAACCAAGCAAACTCTCAGTTGAACAAAGAAGCAATGAACCTGGAGCTTTTCAAAATTGGGTTGACCCAGGCCAATGAGACTTACGCTGGCAAGTTGCTCTTCTTTCATCAAACGAATAGGCAAAGCTCAGAAAATTTTGAATGCTTACAAGCGCAAATTGTTGAGCAGAGGAAAAGTTTCAAGGAAGAGCTGAACACCAAGCAGGTTCGTCTTGCCCGTCTTAAGATGGCCTTGCATTCAGCAAAAGACAAAAAGAGCTTGATCATGGGGCACTTGGCAAAAAGTCGTGAGAAAATTCTGAAGAATAAGCTGAAGAATGACAAAGAATTTGTGGATGTCTACGAAGAGCTTGCAAAGAAAAAACATGTTAATGCTGAAATGTCCCGTGCTTTGGAGATGCAAGATCGCATGATTGCAGGCTTGAATGAAGAAGGTGCTCGTTTAGAAGAGGAAATGAAGATTAAGGAAGAGAAACTGAAAAAATCTAAAAGAAAATGGAAGATAAGATTCCTCTCTTTCTTTTGTATTCATTTAGAAGAAGACTGACTTAGTAGTGCAATTTGAATATCGTTTTAAATAGCTGTTACTTAATAGTACTTGATTGACCTGGTTTAAAATTGTCTTTTCTTTCTGTACCACTGGATTTTCTGGCTTAAAATTTATCCTTTTTAATGGTTTGAGATGTGTAGTTACAAAGGAAAAACAGAGAAATGTCCAGTAAATGACGTTTGAGATCGATAGTTTTTGCTCAGTAAGGTAAAGTTCCAAATCTTGCGATCATTCCAATGGATAGGAAGCATAAGCAATTAGATGGGCTGTGCGGCTAGAGGGGCCATGATTGGCCGCGCCGAAATTATATCCTTCTTTAAATGTGACAAACAAGACCGTACTGTCACATCAGGAAACAGTGAAATTTTTCATCGATGGGAATGGATCCAGTTGACTGACGTGGGGATTCTCTTTGCAAAGGTTTTAGCTCCTTCTCTGCGAAAGATCGAACTGTTTGTTGTTTTGATAAAGGTTGCTTATAAGACCTGAAGTTGAAGTTTAAAACACATTAAGGGAGACTTTAAAATTGTAAGAATGATTTTGATTAGGAGAATATCGATTCGACAAACCTGAAGAAACTGCAGTGACAATAAAGTTTGTTGAAAAGCCGATTTTGATGGTGTTAGTCAAGAGCTAAGCGTACTAACGTATTGCTATTAAAATTAAATTTATGTTTTGCTTTCTGTTACTAAATTGTTATTTTTTGCTTGATTAGGAAATTCAGGACAAATGTACTGGTCTGCTAGGATTTACAAACGACTGAGTTTCATGCCTGATTTTTTAAGTATTTCTCTGCAAAAGTCAAATTTAAGTCCAGTTCTGCAATTTCAATTGTCAGTGTGAAACATTGTCTATTTACCAAAATATTTCAAGACATGTTTACTGCTAGCGTTATTTCATGATTAGAAAAAGTGGTAAAATGGGCGGTGGTTATCTATATATAAAGGCTATAAATATTGTCAAATGTTCAGTTGAATTCAGAAAACTATCTAAATTAACTTTAACAATAATTAATACATGTTGTGAAATTTTAAAGATAAAAGATTTAATCTTGAGTTAGCATATCTCCTCCCCCCCCCCCGCCCCCCGTTCCCAAAATGCTTGCATTAAATTCAATCACGTCACAGTCGCTAATGCAGCAAGTGTAATTGTGACGTAATATTTGCTACGTCAGATTGATGTAGTAAGACATAAATAGCGTCGCGTTTGATAGTTCATTGCCTACAAGCTGAGATTCGAATGAACAGAGCTACGTTCAGGCTGTGATCGAAATATACTAGTGTTTGTTGATATATCAAAATTGAGATATCACTGAAGATGGAAGATTTACTCAAGGTTTCTTTAGACCAACCTAACAATCAGCGTATCCGGACAGAGCCTTTCAGAGTTGCTGAGGATGTTTTCAAAACTCAAGATGCCTCGTGCCAAGAGACAAAAAGTGTTGTTGCAGATCGTCAAGATGAAGAAAGCTCGACCTTTCATGATTTGCTGCAGACCTTCAGTCAAGAGGTTGATGATCGGGAAAAATACGCAGTTGCAGGAACCTACGACAATAGTTCTTCAAGGTAAGACACTGTTAAGATCAATCTTAAAAGTCTTTTTCGATGTATTGAAGCTGACTCAGTTCTGAATGTCTTTTCTGTTTATAGCTGAGGTTTTGCGAACCTAACCTTTTAAGATGATGACAAATGATTTTGTAAATTCTGTATTTTCCTTTCTTCCTTTCGTAGGAATGATGCCTTGAAATCGTGCAGTGTTTCTGCCCTCTCAGATGAAGTAAATTATGCCGATGCTGACGAGTTTTATGAATTTGGAGAGAAGTCTGATGAGGAACAAAGGTAAACACCTACATGTTTACTTAATTTTTCATTACAATATGTTAATGCTTTTGCGCTTTATAATTCATCGAAGAGGTAATGGACCTTACATACCGTCAATCCTTGAATTGCCCCCCTCGAAAAAGCCCCCACCCTAGAGCTACAAATTGTCAATAAGCCCCTCCTCGAATAAACCGCCACTGCTACCGTAAATTTTCGAATTGGACCCCTCCATTTGATGATTTTTACCATCTAAGGTTGCCTATGGCATTTTATTGAATCAACTCCACCAATTCATACTTTTGGTTGTAATTAATTAAATGCTTACAAAGAAATTCCTACTTAAACAAACGAGGTCTTTTAATAATATCTTCTTAATGTCTACCATAATTTTATAAGCCCCCCCAGATCGTTGGCGTGTGTAAATATCTTATAAACGTATAAAGAATATTTTGATGTTACTCTTAAAATCGGCTCCGTGGCCAATTCTACAGGAAAGATTTCGTCTCCTCAGATAAAAAGACATTTACCCTTAATTAAGTGTAGATGGTATATATCCCTTCAGAAGTCCTACGTCGTATGAATCTAAAGGGAGAGTTATTTAATCATCAGCATCATAACAGTGCTATACATATTCAAAATATTCCTTATGCATTGACTCGTCAAGATTCTCTATTATGTTAGTTATATGATCATTGTGTAAATAAGATTTGTTCACTTATGGAAAAAGGTATGTTTTCAAGCTGTGTTTCCGTCAGTAACAGACTTAAGTTCTATCATTTTTTCAGTGACAATGAAGAGGAACCATCACTCTATAATGATATTGAGAATTCAATCGCAAGTGATTGTGAAGTATCGTACAATACACAACAATCAGAGGAGGAATGTTGCGATAATTATCATCTTTCGCAGACCTATGAAAGGTACGTGCGAAAGTTTTCAGTTGAAGTGAATCCTAGGAAAAAGTGCCAGTTGTATTGTTCAGAGGACAAAAATACAGAGTTTTCAGACGTTCGCAACGTGTTTTTAGTTTCAATCAATAGTCACAATTTGTAGAATTAAGTCAAGACACTTTAATCATTGTTCTAAATTTAAGTGACATATTGATACTCCATCAAAAATTCCGCTGAAGAGATCCCCTAGCACTATCTTCCAGATCTATTTTTATAGAAAACTTTACCCAGAAGAGTGTTCATGACTTCGAAACATAGGAAAAAGTTGCTCGTTCATTGCATTTTCATTGAATATTCTCAATGCTTTTACAAAAGTCAGAACAGCACCCATCTGCTTTGAATTTTACTTGAAATCGATAGGGCTTTAATATTTCATTGACTCTGCCTTCTTGTTTCATTTCTGGAAGTACAATCAACAAAAAACAACTAGTTCTGCCATTGAAGCAAATTTATATAGTTACTAGCTCTGTTTGCAATTTGCAAAACTTGTATACATTAACTACTACGCACTGTAAGCACTGTCGTCTAAAATCTGACTGTTTCAACTCTGTTTTTCGTCCAAATGCTTGTTTATATCAAAGTAAATTGGGCTATTCGAATGCATATCGTAACTTGCTTTAATAAATTCTTTCTTGTACGCAGTGATTTGCCAACAAGCAGCGAAACGTTTCAGCATAACTTTCAAGAGCAAAGCGAAAGCGTTTATTATCACATTTCCGGCGATCAAGAAAAATCGGAGCCGATTTATTCCAATCAAGAGACTTATGAATATCAAAAAAGGTAGAACTCGATTTAAATTTTTCAAAATAATGATATCATTGAAACATAAACTTTGAAACTTGAACATCTTTAGTTCGTTTTCATAATGACTTTCTCTGAAAGGTGTTGCAGAGGGGTGCTCAATCAATCAAGGGCTTGTTTACTTTATTGCCTACATCGAAGAAACTCCCTTTTACATTCTTACTTTATCCCTATTTCGTATACAGTTTTTCCTGTTGCATATTTTTTTTTATAAGCTATGCCAGGCTCCTATACCCTTTATTTAAGTGATTTATAAAGCAACACTAGTTTAACCCTTGCCACGCCATTTTATAGAAAATGGTAGAGATTAAAATATATAGGTACAAATTGTTTGATTTGCTACATAAATTCAGAACGTTTTTGTAAAAAAAAAACCTCGCTATGTAACAAAACAATCTAGAAATCTGTTTTATTGTTTGCTGTACGTGCTTTAATGAAAATGCATTTGATTTCAATTTTCTTCAACCTTTGCAAGAAGAGTTTTTAAATAATACTCATCATTATGTTATTCTTATTTAGAAATGCTGCCAGTGACGTAACGACTGGTGTCAATGGATACAATGCTCATAGAATTCAAGAATTCACGAGCCCTCAAAATGAATTTGACCATCTAGATGAATCACTGGCAAGTTTGAAAACAGAGCTTGCAGAAATTTTCAGGTAATAACATTCAAGTTCAATTTTTGAAATTTATTTTTGTAAGAATGTAGTATTTTTGAACTTCTAAGGACTTAAATACAAAAGGTGCTAAAATACCATTCGGATGACATATAATGGAAATTACAAAATACCTCAAACTGTCAGCCGGTGCTCTGTTATGAATGAATAGAGTTTTTCATGTTCCGGCGTGCAAAGTAAAATGGTTTTCAATTGACACTCCAAATTTCACTTTTTTGCGTCTATCCATGTGCCTTTGACCCTGTTGCCCTCACAGATTTGATTTTTTTGCTTTTCTTGAAGCCTCATCTTTGTATTATCCACGTTGGAAATATCTTTGACATATTGAACATCAATTATCCAAAGCATCACAGACCCATGAAGAGAGTCAATATCTCAACTTAATGACAATTTGAGTTTTGGAATTGCTGATCAATTCCTCACTATTCCATGGCCTTTCAATTTTCATTCTGCTTTTGCCAACTTTCTTGTTAACAGAAAACAGTACTGCCCTGACCTAAAAGTAAATTTACATTATTTTTATATCTTCTATAGGAGAAGAGATGGACTACTGGCAAGAATAATAGAAATAAAGCGAGTGCAAAATGAGAAACTCAGCTTCTATTCAAAGATGGTGGATGTAAGTCGCTCTAAATCATTCATATCAGATCAGTCGTAGCGTCTCTATATTTACGTGACAAGTTCCTTGAATAAAATGATCGTTTTCATTAGTTTGATACGAAAATCTCGCTTCCTGATTAAAGAACTTCTGTAACAGTGAGTGAATTGAATGAGCAATTTTTTGGACAAAAACTTGCAACGAACAAAATGTAGGCAAGAATGTTTAAACCATTAGAATATTCAAAATTGAACAACTTTTTGTTAGATATCCAATAAAATACTTGCTTCCATTCTAGAATGACTACAGCAATATAATGGATGAGCTGAGACGCCAAGTTCTCATATCCAACGATAGGGTTAGAGGGGCCCAATTTGACATGGAAATGGCTGATTTTGACCTCAACCAAGCACACTCTCAGTTGAACAAAGAAGCAATGAACCTGGAGCTTTTCAAAATTGGGTTGACCCAGGCCAATGAGACCTACGCTGGCAAGTTGCTCTTCTTTCATCAAATGAATAGGCAAAGCTCAGAAAACTTTGAGTGCTTACAAGCCCAACTTGTTGAGCAGAGGAAAAGTTTCAAGGAAGAGCTGAACGCCAAGCAAGTTCGTCTTGCCCGTCTTAAGATGGCCTTGCATTCAGCAAAAGACAAAAAGAGCTTGATCATGGGGCACTTGGCAAAAAGCCGTGAGAAAATTCTGAAGGCCAAGCTGAAGAACGACAAAGAATTTGTCGATGTCTACGAAGAGCTTGCAAAGAAAAAACATGTTAATGCAGAGATGTCCCGTGCTTTTGAGATGCAAGATCGCATGATTGCAGGCTTGAAAGAAGAAGGTGCTTGTTTAGAAGAGGAAGTGAAGATTAAGGAAGAGAAGCTAAAAACAGCTAAAAGTAAATGGAAGAGAAGATTCCTCTCTTTCTTTTGCATTCGTGTAGAAGAAGACTGACTTAGTTGTGCATTTTGAAGTCTGTTGTATATAACTGTTATTTTATATTACTTGGTTGATCTGGTTTGAAAATTGTCTTTTCTTTCTGTACCACTGGATTTTCTGGCTTAAAATTTGTCTTTTTTAATGGTTTGAGATGTATTGTTACAAAGAAAAACAGAGAAATGTTCAATAATGGACGTTTTAGATCAAACGTTTTGCTCGGCAAATAGAGTTCCAAATCTTGCAATAATTCTAATGCGTAGGAAAAATATGATTGAAAATGTCGGCTTCCAGTTGCAAAGCATAACGCTTTTGCCATCAAACGGGGAGAAGGGTTATGATGGGCTGCGCCGAAATAAAATCCTTCTTTGAATGTTAAAGATAAAACCGCCATTCACGTCAGTTAAAAGCAATAAACTTTTATCGACGTGGAAGGATCTAATTGACTGAGACTTTCTTTGTAATGCTTTTAGTTGTTTCTTCTGTGCAAAATTCAAGTTGCACATTAAATCTGGTACTGAGGATAAAACACACACACAAATACACGCACAAAAAAGAACTTTAACAAAATATATACGATCTGCTTCAATAGAGAAACTATGCGTTCGATAAACGTCGAATAAAGCTACTTCAGGGGGAGTTTTTATGTTGTGACGAATGCTGCTCAATCTTTGCCTAAATATTGGCACATTAGCACATTTTCAATAGCATCCCCCTCGAAACGATGCTGTTATATTCAACATTACGAGCTTCGTATTTGACTGAATAGAGTTGTCAGATTGCTAGGAGCGCTTCGAAGGATTTTTGCAGCAAGTCTCATTGGATTCTCTTTGCTTGCATTAATTTATTAGAAGAATAAATCACCGATGAAGTGCACATTCAGCCAAAGACCTTAAGTACCATATTCAAATGCAGACAACTTATTGTCTGATTGAGAGTGGGAGCAAGAATTTCCGATTTCCGAAGTAGAAATGACTGACTCGTGAGACAGTGACTTCCTTTTTCGAGTTTTGTCTATCGCTACTTTCCAAGGTTAGATCTGAATAAACTAAATATTTGACTGAAAAGTATAGAAGAAATGCTTGTATCATTTATTCCAGCGTCATTATGAAACAAATTTATGCCAATGTATCGTTTTATGGCAATAGGATTTTTTATGCGAAATTTGTCATGAAATCATGATGAAAATGCTGATGTCAGCAAATCATGTTTGAATATACATGAATTGAAAGCTTGCAATAAGACGAGTCAAAATATGTCATTGTCATTAAAAAATATCTTTGCAGTGAGGAGCTACCGATGATTTTGCTTGGGTTTTTTTCCATCAAGACTTGACATCCAAGCATTTTCGAAAAGGTCAGCTGAAAGTTTATGAAATTCTGGGCCCTGTTTTACAAGAATCAGATGAGAAAGCAAATGTTTGGTTGAATGTCAGATTGCCAGGCTATAGGCCATACCTTTTTGTTTTACAAGAATCACATGAGAAAGCAAACATTTGGTTGAATATCAGATTGTCAGGCTATAGGCCATGTCTTTTTTGTTTAGCAAGAATCAGATGAGAAAGCAAACATTTGGTTGAATATCAGATTGTCAGGCTATAGGCCATGTCTTTTTTGTTTTACAAGAATCAGATGGCTATAGGCCTTGTCTTATTTGTTTGTTTCAGATGGTTAAAATTATTGACTCTAAAACTAACATTGTTTTGAGAGGGGGTGCACTTTAGAGAACTTGTAACTGTTGTTTTCTGAACGCCCTTGAGCAAGCAAAAGTGCATGTTTAGTTATTACATTTTCATCTCACATTTACAAATTTCATTATAATTTGTCTCTACATAACACTTTGCTATTAACCGTGTTAAAACAGATCACGTGGTACAATATACAACATGATTTGGCCAGATTCTGTCATGAATTTTGTCAAAAAATGGTTGAGTGTTTTTTGATCAAGAAAGTGAACTTAGCAGCTGCGGGCAGGCGATGACCGTTGTCTTCGATTACTGAATCGTGTAGCAAGGAACCTATGTTTTTACTCGATTACTTTGTCGATCTTTCATACTGATAGGCAAGGGCGGATTTGAGAAACAATAATTAGGGGGCGCCCTAAATCCGCGTGGTCCTTAGACACGAATTTAACCATGTAACACAGATCTTCGGAATCAGCTCCCCAAGATTGACTAAACTGAATCTGTCATAAATTTCGCGTTCAGGAGACGATACCCCCTTTCTCCGCCTGGACTATTCACAAGGGTGCAACGGCTTCGAGAAGTGGGGCAACAGCAATAGCCTCCTCTAATAATCCAGATTTTTCTGAAAATTTTGGGAATTTTGCTTCCTTTTTAAGAACTTCTAGAAAATTTTATCTGAAGTTATGGTCTCTTTTTTTGCTGCGTTGTTGAAGTTAGAATATTGCCTATTCACAAGTTTAAACTCTTCCATGAAAATTTAGTTCCTTTCCAATTTGGTCAAATTTTATTTAGGCAAATCATAGTCGCTACGAAGGAAGATTATGGGTAAGTGTACTTATCTATTCAAATCAAACAATTACAGAATACAAATCATTAAATTTCATGGGGCTTTTTCACCATATCACTACCTCGCTGCCTAAAATTCATTCTAGTCGTGCACAACTCTTGAAGTTGCAATGGTCACTGTGAAACGTGGTGTAATCAACAACGAAATTTTCCAAAATATTGTAGGAAATTGGATATATATCAGGATTATTATAGAATATATCTACAAAATATTCAGCCAGTGGCGTATAAAAGGCACACGGGGCCCTTACCTATGGACTGTATGAAAGTACCATCCAATTGTGTATTGCATATTGAACGGAATAGCAAATTGCGACAAGGATAATTTTTGTTCTTTAACTAGGTGTTCGTCAACTAGCTATTTGCTTCAGTTGCATCTATTCTTATAATCATGGATTTTAAAATATCTAGATGGCTTCATTTCATTGGGTACCCAAAGTTATCAAACTTGGGTGGCTCAGTTCGTGTTACACAACGGTTTTTGGCGCTATTCCACGAAGTTTAGGAATGGTGTATATGAATGGTATTAGCAATTGCTAAAGGCTACATTTTGTATAAAAATGATTATGCAGAAACAAGTATAAAGAAACATAATCAATACAATGGTTCATGATGTGAAATTTTAAAGATAACATTGTAGTAAATCTGAGTGTACTACGAAAACCATAATCAGTTTTAGATAGAACCCGCACCTGTTCCAAAAATAGATAAAAGGCGCACTTTTCCCGAATGACTAGTGTTTGTTTTGCATGCATTAAATTCAATCACGTCACAGTCGCTAATGCAGCAAGTGTAATTGTGACGTAATATTTGCTACGTCAGATTGATCCAGTAAGACATAAATAGCGTCGCGTTTGATAGTTCATTGCCTACAAGCTGAGATTCGAATGAACAGAGCTACATTCAGGCTGTGATCGAAATATACTAGTGTTTGTTGATATATCAAAATTGAGATATCACTGAGGATGGAAGATTTACTCAAGGTTTCTTTAGACCAACCTAACAGTCAGTGTATCCGGACAGAGCCTTTCAGAGTTGCTGAGGATGTTTTCAAAACCCAAGATGCCTCGTGCCAAGAGACAAAGAGAGTTGTTTCAGATGGTCAGGATGGAGAAGGCTCGATTTTTCATGATTTGCTGCAGACCTTTAGTCAAGAGGGTGATGATTTTGACGAAAACGTAGCTGCAGGAAACCACAATGGCAGTTTTTCAAGGTAAGATTTTAGATCAACATTTAAAGCCTTATTGGAAAAAATGAAGCTGAAACATCGCTGTGGATTGTTTACGTTTATAATTATGTTATTGCAAACCTTTTCTAAATATCTTACATAATCCTGAATTTATTTCTTAGGAAGGACGCCTTGAATTCATGCAGTGCTTCTGCTATCTCAGATGGATCGACTTATGCAGATGCCGATGAGTTTTACGAATTTGGCGAAACTTCTGATGAAGAACAAAGGTTAGTTCGTTAATTTCAACTCTAAGGCCTTCAGTTAATGTTCAAAGAAATATTTTTTCGTTGACCTTTATTTCAATGCAATATTTTAATGCCTTTGAGTAATAAAGATATTAGAAATCAATATTAAATAATCAATTAGATATTTTTTGGCCATTTCTTTCTTTAAAAACAACATTTAGATGGTTTTGAGCTCAATAACTCATTGAGGAAGTTAAAGATTATTTGAAAAATTTCACAACAAACGATATTCTTAAGGAAACTTTGACAATGAAAACTTCTGAAATATTGGAACGGAAAAATATAGTATTTTGTTACCATGAAATGATTAATTATTTGTTTGTTATATCTTAGCTTACCTGAACTTTTGCTATTTTCTTAGAAATTCAATTGTTTTTGCCTCTTCTAAACATTTATCGCTTTTTGACGCCTTTAATTACCGTTCTTTATTTGTAATATTATGTTGCTGACTCAGGCTATTTTAGTTTGATCAGAATTTTTAAAAAGTATTTCTGACAACATTGTCATATCTGGTTTTCAGTACTTCCTTTTTTTGTAGTTCTCCTAACAATGCTGATCAACCGATTTCCGCTGAAGATTCAGGGGATACCGCAGATTACCTTGCAGCTGATGCATGGAATCTGAAACTGCACGATGTTAAAAGCAACGGAGAAGATGAATGCTTGCAAGACGCTCAGAGGTAATTCTTCTTGGTGATATCTTATGAGCTTTTTTTTAGATAGGATTCACTGCAAATAATTCTACAAAGAAATTGAAATGTGCATATACTCATACGTTAGTTAATGCTTCTAAAACTAAGGTCCAATGCCAAATCTTCTTGATGAGAGATCGGCTCCTCAAGTAAAATGACACTTGCCCCTCTTTTTTACTGATGGTATCTTGCCCTTTTATATGTCATCCGGTGTTTCAGTGTAATCCTATGGCCCCTTATGGCCTCCTATGGCTACAGCCTCTGAGTCATCAACATCATAACAGTGTCATTGATATTGAAGGTATTCCTGATTCACGGAGCCGTCTGGGTTCTCGTCTCTGAACACTGAGGAAATGAAGATCTGTGAAACTTGTGGGAAAGTCTTGGTTTTGTCATTCTAAAGCTTTAAATTTTCTTATTTTTAGTGACTATGAAGAGGAACAAGCACCCTCTAATGACATAGAGCAGCCACTTTTAAGTGATGGTGAAGTATCGTACAATACACAACAATCAGAGGGAGAATATTGCGATGACTACCATCTTTGGCAGTCCTATGAAAGGTACGTTTATACAATGTGCCAGGTTTCGTATTCAATAGGTTAAAAGAAAGAGCTAGTTTCACGTTTGATACTTAGATACTTAATTCCAATCAATGACAATAAATTATACAAATATATTTAAGATGGTATGAACATCACTTTAAGTTTATGTGACATATGGATACTGAATCTTCAACTTTAAATAGGTTTTTTTATCATCCTACTATTTATTTCTAACTTTATGTAGAACTTTAACCCATAAGTAGACTTTTTCTGCCGCAAAGCAAGGTATCCACAGTAAACTACACAAATTGCCTGTCATTGGCTATCACATAAAATGTCTCAATGCTATCATGGATGCCAAGACAAGTTTCATCTGCTTTGGCTATTTTCTTGAACACTGTGTTGTTGCTACATTCCTGGTAGTTTTCTGTATGCAATTTGCAAAATTCTACATCTACTTCTTGAAATCACCGTCGTCCGTAATCCAACGGTCCATTCAAAGTCAATGTGATTATTCCAATGCATATCATAACTTTCTTTTACAAATGCTTTTCTTTATGCAGTGACTTGCCACCAACCAGTGGAACATCTCCACATTACGCTCCAGAGCAATATGAAAGTGTCAATTATAACATATCCTGTGATCAAGAAGTATCGAAAGCATTTTATGCCAACCAAGAGACATACATTTCTCAGCAAAGGTAAAAATGATTTATATTCGTTAGGATAATGACATGTATGAAACGCTAACTTTGAACCTTACGTATTCAGTTCGTTTTTAAAATAGATTTCAGTCACTTTCACTCAATGATATTACAGAGGGACAAACAATCAATCAATCAATCAATCAATCAATCAATCAATCAATCAATCAATCAATCAATCAATCAATCAATCAATCAATCATACCAAGCAGCCAATCAACCAATCAATCAAAGAGATCTCTATATTCGTTTTCTTAATCGCCAACATATACCTTTCATCATATCTTTGTTTCCTGCTGCGTATTTCGTAATTTCATCAGCTATGGCAGGTTCTTTTCCCTTTTTGTGCGACTTAGAGAACCAATTTAACTTATAGCCTGCCACGTATTCATATAAAGTTTTAGAAAGTGACAGAAAAAGGCATAAAATTGTTCGAATCTATAGAATGGTAGGGAGCAGTTCATAAACTTTTTATTAATTCTGAACGTTTTATTTTAGTTTTTGTAATAGAAATTGAGAAATCTACTTTTTGCTGTATTTGCGTAAATAATAATGTATTTGACGTTAATTGTCATGAAGAAATTCTGAATCATACTTAGAAATGCTGTCACTGGCATGATGACTGAAGTGAATGGATACAATGCCCAGGAAGTTCAAGAATTCACGAGACCTTTCAATGAATTTGACCACCTAGATCAATCATTTGCAAGTTTGAAATCAGAGCTTGCAGAACTTTTTAGGTAAAAACATTCTACTTTCCCGTCGAATTTTCTTCTTCATAAAAATATGATATTTATATTATGATCAATATTTCTATAATGTGATAGATATTTCTTATTGCGTAAATGAAAAAGGTTCTCAAATGTTATATAGATGAAAGATAATGAAAATAACAATATACTGATTTACTGTCTTGTGCCGATGTTGCATGAATATGCAATAATTGATGTACAATTTCCTGCGTGCAAAGGAAATAGGTTTAAATTGCTACTCCGAGTTTCACGTTCTCTTTTGTGGCCTCCACACGTCCCCTTGGACCATGCTTTTTCATACAAAGCGCAACTTTGAAAATTATCAAACGTCATCTCTTATATATTTTTTTTCTTTTAATGAAAATAGTTTGCAAAGTTATTGAGGTAGTCCACATTTACCCATCTGTAGCATTTCATTCCAACAAAATCATTAATATATGAATGTAAATCTTTTATTGATTTATACGTCATATCTTACAAGATACAATTTGCTTTCTCGAACTGCTGAGTAGCTTCTCTCTTTTTAACTGCGCTTAAGTTTATTGTCACCTTCCTCTTTTTAATTTATGTTCTTGCTTTTGCAAGTCCTTTTTAGTCAACTAAGAATATGTACTGCTCTGACGTAAAGACATAATTTTATGTTATTATTTTTTGTATCTTCTTCAGGAGAAGAGATGAATTACTTGCAAGAATAATAGAAATGAAAAAGGTGCAGAATGAAAAACTGAGCTTCTATTCAAATATGGTTGAGGTAAGTTTGACACAGATATTAATATTCGATCAATTTTGCCTGTGTATTGGTTTGCGGTATTGTCCTTAAAAAGAATTGTTGTTTTCATAAGCGTGTTTCACAAATTCATAAAACTCGGTTCTCGATTAAGTAGCTCCTCTAGCATTAGTAAGTGAATTGAACATGCGTTGTGTTTTGCTTTGGGCTGAACCTTGCTATAGCATGTAGGACAAGCAAGGTTATTTAGACTTTTAGAAAAATTCTAAGTTGAACAACTTTTTGTTAGAAAGCCAATAAAATATTTACTTCCATTCTAGAACGACTACAGCAACATGATGGATGAGCTGAGACGCCAAGTTCTCATATCCAACGATAGGGTCAGAGGGGCCCAATTTGACATGGAAATGGCTGATTTTGACCTCAACCAAGCACACTCTCAATTGAACAAAGAAGCAATGAACCTGGAGCTTTTTAAAATTGGGTTGACCCAGGCCAATGAGACTTACGCTGGCAAGTTGCTCTTCTTTCATCAAACGAATAGGCAAAGCTCAGAAAACTTTGAGTGCTTACAAGCGCAACTTGTTGAACAGAGAAAAAGTTTCAAGAAAGAGCTGAACGCCAAGCAAGTTCGTCTTGCTCGTCTTAAGATGGCCTTGCATTCAGCAAAAGACAAAAAGAGCTTGATCATGGGGCACTTGGCAAAAAGCCGTGAAAAAATTCTGAAGAATAAGCTGAAGAACGACAAAGAATTTGTCGATGTCTACGAAGAGCTTGCAAAGAAAAAACTTGTTAATGCGGAAATGTCCCGTGCTTTGGAGATGCAAGATCGCATGATTGCAGGCTTGAGAGAAGAAGGTGCCTGTTTAGAAGAGGAAGTGAAGATTAAGGAAGAGAAACTGAAAACATCTAAAAGTAAATGGAAGAGAAGATTCCTCTCTTTCTTTTGCATTCGTGTAGAAGAAGACTGACTTAGTTGTGCATTTTGAAGTTTGTTGTATATAACTGTTATTTTACAATACTTGATTGACCTGGTTTGAAAATTGTCTTTTCTTTCTGTACCACTGGATTTTATGGCTTAAAATTTATCCTTTTTAATGTTTTGAGATGTATTGTTACAAAGGAAAATAGAGAAATGTTCAATAACGGACGTTTTAGATCAATAGTTTTGCTCGGTAAGATAGAGTCTCTAATCTTGTGACAATTGCTGTTCGATGGGCCATGATGGGCAACACCGAAATAAAATCCTTCTTTGAATGTAAAAGATAGAACCGATGTTTCCGTCAATTAAAAACAATAAACTTTTATCGACGTGGAAGGATCTAATTGACTGAGACTTTCTTTGAAAAGCTTTTAGCTGTTTCTCCTGTGCAAAGTTTAAGTTGCACATTAAATCTGGCACGGAGGTTAAAACACACACAACTGCACGCACTAGGTAGAGCTTTAACAAATATATACGATTTGCTTTAATAGAGAAACTATGCGTTTGATAAACGTTGAATAAAGTTACTTCAGGGGGAATTTTTATGTCGGGACGAACGCTGCTCAATCCTTGCCTAAATATTGGCACATTAGGACATTTCCAATAGCATCCCCCTCGAAGCGATGCTGTTGTATTCAATATTACGAGCTTCGCCTTTTTCAAAATAGAATTGTGAGATTGTTAGGAGCGCTTCGAAGGATTTTGGCAGCAAGTCTCGTTGGATTCTCTTTGCTTGCATTAATTTGAAAATTAATTTACCGATGAAGAAAATCATGCAATTTCGGCCAAGACTGTGCGAAGATCCTTAAAATACATTCTTAAGACTAAGTGCCACATTAAAATGAAGATAACTTATTGAGAGAGGGAGCAAGATTTTTCGTTTTCCGAACTAGACGTGACTGACTCGTGAAACAGTGACTTCCTTTTTCGAATTTTGGTTATTGCTACTTTCCCAAGTTAGATCTGAATGAACTAAATATTAAGAATTTGACTGAAAAAGCATAGAAGAAATGCTTATATCATTTTTTCCAGCGTCATTATGAAACAAATTTATGCCAATGTATCGTTTTATAGCAATAGGATCTTTCATGCAAAATTTGTGATGTCGTCATATTGAAAAAGGCCTATTTTAGCAAATTAAATTTAGATATACATAAATCGAGATTTTGCAATAAGACGAGTCGAAATATTTCGTTTTCATTAAGAATAATTCCCCATTGAATAGCTAACGATTTTGTTTTTTCATTATTCTATGAAGAGACTTCATCTGTCAAGTGACATCCAGGCATTTTCAAAAAGACATTCTCAAAAAATTAAGAAATTCTGGAGCCCTTTCTACAAGAATCCGACAAGAAAGCAAACATTATGCTGAATGTTAGATTGTCAGGCTATATGTCCTGTCTAATTAGTTTATTTCAAAAAGTTACATTTTTTGACTCTACAACTAACATTGTCTTGGAAGGCGGATGCGCTTTAGAGAACTTGTAACTCTTTTTTCTTTCCAAACTCACTTAGGCAAGTGCGTGTTTCAAAGTTTTCTGGCAGGAATTGGACCAAGTTATGACATTCCCATCTTACATCTACAAATTTCATTGTAACTAGTTTCTACATAACATTTTGCTATTTACCGTGTTAAAACAGACCATGTGGTACAATATACTTAGAATTTAGAATGAGAAGGTCTGTGAGCGCACATGATCCTTGAAAGCTTAAAAAGCTTTTATTTCTTTGATACGCTTTGCTTTCCAGAGATATCGGGTCTTTTCTCTGCATCAGTAAGCTGAAGGAAATGTTTTTCTATTATTCTTGTTAGATTCTCGAAATACTTAGTTAAAGACGTCTATCTAATATATAAAAATGATTATATTGCGACTTCGTTTTGATACTCCTTTAAGGCATCAATCTGATAAAGGTGAGATTCATGATTTGGCCAGATTCTGTCATGAATTTTGTCGAAAAATGGTTGAGTATTTTTTGTCCAAGAAAGTGAAACTTGGGCAGGCGATGACCGTTGTCTTTGATTACTGAATCGTGTAGCAAGGAACCTAGGTTTTTACTCGATTACTTTGTCGATCTTACCTGATCTATTCAAGTCTAACAATTGCAGAATACAAATCATTGAATTTCATGGGGCTTTTTCACCATATCACTACCTCGCTGCCTAAGATTCATTCTAGTCGTGCATAACTCTTGAAGTTGCAATGGTCACTGTGAAACGTGGTGTCATTAACAACGAAATTTTCCAAAATGTTATAAGAAATTAGATATATAACAGGAATATTATAGGGTATACCTACAAAATATTCAGCCAGTGGTGTAACCAATGCACATGAGGCCCTTATCTACCGACTGTAAGAAGGTATCATCCCGGGGAGATACTCCCATTAAGGCCTGACAGGGGGTTCTGTCCGTTTGAGGGTCAAACCAAATGGTTACCAAATGGCCCAATTTGCGAAAATAACTGAACTGCTCAGTTTAGCTTGCAATTTGTTATAGGTAATGAACAAGACTTATTTTTCCCGAAACAAGAACAATTTGTCAAAAAAGGACCAGGAGATCACAAAGAAATGGATGCTACCATTTGAAGGTAGTTTTCAAAAATTTTAGCGTTGGCCCTCTTTGACCCTGACCGGACCCCCTGTCAGGCCATAATGTTGAGTACCCCCTCCCCGAGGGTATCACCCAACTTTGTTTTGCATGTTGAACAGAATAGCAAGTTGTGACAAGGATAATTTTTGTTCTTTAACTTCAGTTGGTTGATTTCCCCGGAGGGGGGGGGGGACCTCAGTGCGATTTGCTTCAGTTGAATCATTGGTTTTAAAAATATCTTTATGGCTTCTTTTGATTGGGAACCCATAGTTATCAAACTGTAATGCCTTGGATCGTGTTACACAATGATTTTGGCGCTATTCCACGAAGTTTAGGAATGGTGAATGGTGTAAACAATTGATAAAGGCTACAACTTGTATAAAAAAGCAGAAACAAGTGTAAAGAAACATAAGCAATACAATGGTTCGCGATGTGAAGTTTTAAAGATGACATTGTAGTTAATCTGAATGTACTACGAGTTACATAATCAGTTTTAGATAGAAGCCGCACTTGTTCCAAAAATAGATTAAAGGCGCACTTTTCCCGAATCACTAGTGTTTGTTTTGCATGCATTTAATTCAATCACGTCACAGTCGCTAATGCAGCAAGTGTAATTGTGACGTAATATTTGCTACGTCAGATTGATGTAGTAAGAAATAAATAGCGTCGCGTTTGATAGTTCATTGCCTACAAGCTGAGATTCGAATGAACAGAGCTACGTTCAGGCAGTGATCGAAATATACTAGTGTTTGTTGATATATCAAAATTGATGAGATATCACTGAAGATGGAAGATTTACTCAAGGTTTCTTTAGACCAACCTAACAATCAGCGTATCCAGACAGAGCCTTTCAGAGTTGCTGAGGATGTGTTCAAAACCCAAGATGCCTCGTGCCAAGAGACAAAGAGAGTTGTTTCAGATGGTCAGGATGGAGAAGGCTCGATTTTTCATGATTTGCTGCAGACCTTCAGTCAAGAGGGTGATGATCTTGACGAAAACGTAGCTGCAGGAAACCACGATGGCAGTTTTTCAAGGTAAGATTTTCAGATTAATCTTTAAAGTATTATTCAAGATTGTGAAGCTAAAACATCTTTGTGGATTATTTATGTTTATAACTGTGTTATTACAAACCTTTTCTTAAAAGCTTACAAAATCCTGAATTTCTTTCTTAGGAAGGACGCCTTGAATTCATGCAGTGCGTCTGCTGTCTCAGATGGATCGACTTATGCAGATGCCGATGAGTTCTACGATTTTGGCGAAACTTCTGATGAAGAACAAAGGTTAGTTTGTTAATTTCAACTCTAAGGCCTTCAGTTAATGTTCAAAGAAATATTCTTTCGTTGACCTTTATTTCAATGCAATATTTTAATGCCTTTGAGTAATAAAGATATTAGAAATTAATATTAAATAATCAATTAGATATTTCCTGGCCATTTCTTTCTTTAAAAACAACATTTGAATGGTTTTGAGCTCAATAACTCATTGAGGAAGTTAAAGATCTTTTGAAAATTTTTACAACCAACGATATTCTTAAGGAAACTTTGACAATGAAGATTTCTGAAATATTGGAACGGAAAAATATAATATTTTATTACTATTGAATGATTAATTATTTGTTTGCTATATCTTAGCTTACTTGTTTGGATTAAAATAAATTTTAGTTAATAGGGAGACCTTTCTTTGGCTGTTTTTATCACGCTATACCTGAACTTTTTTTAATTTCTTAAAATTTCAATTGTTTTTATATCTTTTAAACTTTTATTGCTTTTTGGCGCCTTTAATTACCATTTTTTATTTTATTACAGTTGCTGACTCCGGCTATGTTAGTTTGATCAGCATTTTTAAAAGTATTTCTGACAAATATTTTCATATCTGATTATTATTTCTCCATTTTATTCCTAGCTCTCCTAACAATGCTGAGGAAACGATTTCTGCTGAAGATTCAGGGGATTCCGCAGATTACCTTCCGGCTGATGCATTGAATCCGGCACTGAAAGATGTTGAGAGCAACGAAGAAGATGAATGCTTGGAAGACGCTCAGAGGTAATTTTTCTTGGTGATATCTTTTGAACAGTTTTGTAGAAAGGATTCATTGCAAACAATTCTGCAAAAATATTATCATGTGCATATATTAATAGATATATCATATAAGTTAATGCTTCTTAAACTAAGGTCCAATGCCAAGTCTATTTGATGAGGGATCGTTTCCTCAAGTAAAAGAACACTTGCCCCATTTTTTTTGATGATATGTTGTCCCTTAATTAGTTAATTGGCGTTTGAGTCTACAGGGAAAGTCATATGCAGTTAATAATCCCCATATAGCTACAGCCATTGAGTTATCAACATCATAACAGTGTCATTGATATTATCCCTGATTCACGGAACCGTCTGGATTTTCCAAGTTTTGTCTCTGCGCACTAAGGCAATGATGAATTGTGCAACTTGCGGAAATATCTTTGTTTTGCCAGTCTCAAACTTTAATTTTCTCATCTTTCAGTGACTGTGATGAAGAACCGGCACCCTCTAATGACATAGAGCAATCGCTCTCAAGTGATGGTGAAGTGTCGTACAATACCCAACAATCAGAGGGAGAATATTGCGACGACTATCATCTCTTGCATTCCTATGAAAGGTACGTGTAAACAATTTATGTTCAAGCAAATCCAAGGAAAAAGTGTCAGGTTTATTAGTCAATAGACAAAAAGAAAGGGTTTTTCAGACGTCTGATCGTAGAAAATTTCTACGAAATTCATCGTAGAAAGTTATTTCTTACATCGTACCTCTATCCCTATGTCCTATACAGAATTTCTTGTTGTGATACGTTAACACGTATGTTGTATTTTTATTAACTATGATAGGTTCCCTGATTTCTTTTTATGTTATTTATAAAACCAATAAAGTTTTAACCCAGCCATAGAATCTGTGAACTGGCCAAGATTTTCATAGAAAACGGTGGAAATTGACATATTTAGGCATTAAATTGTTCGAGTCGTAAAGAGTTAGGGGCCGCAGTTTCTTCAAAACGCTATAAAAATTCAAAACTTGTTTTTTTATATTTTGTGAAAATGGTTCTGCCATGCTATGGAAAATTCTAGAAACTTTTGTTTGATTTTTCTGTACTTGCCATATTTGAACTCATTTGATTTCAGTTTTCATTAAATTCTGCAAGAAGAAATTCTGAATCATACTTTTCATGAGTGAATCCTTTTTTAGAAATGCTGCCAGTGACGTAATGACTGATGCAAATGGATGCAATGCTCAGAAAGTTCAAGAATTCACGTGTCCTTACAATAAATGTAGCCAGCTAAACCAATCACTTGCAAGTTTAAAAGCAGAGCTTGCAGAACTTTTCAGGTAATGACATTCAACTTCAATCATTGAATCTCATTTTTTGTAAAAATGTGGTACTTTTGAACTTTTGAAGCACGTAAAAAAGTACTGGAATATTATCTGCCTAGAAGTAAGCTCAAAATATTCTTGTTTGTACTTTCTTCAGGAGAAAAGATGGACTACTCAGAAGAATAATAGAAGCAAAAAAAGTGCAGAATGAGAAACTGAGCTTCTACTCAAAGATGGTGGACGTAAGTTTTTGTAATTTATTCAGATCAGATCGACCTTACTTTCCTTGAATATAATTTTCTTGTTTATCATAGTATATCAATATAATAAAGATCGTTTTCATGTATTTGATGACAAAAACTCACTTCAGCTAGCCAATAAATATTTACTTCCATTCTAGAATGACTACAGCAACATGATGGATGAGCTGAGACGCCAAGTTCTCATATCTAACGATAGGGTTAGAGGGGCCCAATTTGACATGGAAATGGCTGATTTTGACCTCAACCAAGCACACTCTCAGTTGAACAAAGAAGCAATGAACCTGGAGCTTTTCAAAATTGGGTTGACCCAGGCCAATGAGACCTACGCTGGCAAGTTGCTCTTCTTTCATCAAACGAATAGGCAAAGCTCAGAAAATTTTGAATGCTTACAAGCCCAACTTGTTGAGCAGAGGAAAAGTTTCAAGGAAGAGCTGAACGCCAAGCAGGTTCGTCTTGCCCGTCTTAAGATGGCCTTGCATTCAGCAAAAGACAAAAAGAGCTTGATCATGGGGCACTTGGCAAAAAGTCGTGAGAAAATTCTGAAGAATAAGCTGAAGAACGACAAAGAATTTGTCGATGTCTACGAAGAGCTTACAAAGAAGAAACATATTAATGCAGAAATGTCCCGTGCGTTGGAGATGCAAGATCGCATGATTGCAGGCTTGAAAGAAGAAGGTGCTTCTTTAGAAGAGGAAGTGAAGATTAAGGAAGAGAAACTGAAAAAATCTAAAAATAAATGGAAGAGAAGATTCCTCTCTTTCTTTTGCATTCGTGTAGAAGAAGACTGACTAAGTTGTGCATTTGATATTGTATTGTAAATATCTTTTCGATGGTGTATGATTGATGTTATTCGAAAATTGCCTTTTCATTCACTAGCTTTTCTGTTGTAGTTTAAGTGGCTTCGCCACATAATGATGCGTTTGCTTGATCTTTACAATATTCCAAGTAAAAAGGCAATTGACTTCAACGCTAATGATTGATTCAAGTAGGCAGATTTTATTTTTAGTATTATTATTTTTGAAAATATCCAGCCTAGTATTGATTTACAAGCTGCACTGCTCTAGACAAAATTGACAAGACAGGGGAACTTTCATTACCAGGCTTGTTAAGAGGGATATATCTAATTTGGCGATCCAAAGGATGAACTATTATTGTGTCAATAAAGGAAAGGCCACGATAGCAGGCTGCTCGACGGACTCCGATGGAATTTTTGTGGCAAAAAATCGATCAAATGTAGTTAATAAGTAACAATGCAACGCGACGAGAATTAACAACAACAAAAACACGTAAATCAGTTATGGCTAATATTCCGCAAGAAGGTTATGTCTAATTTGGCGATCCAAAAGATGAACTATTATCGTGTCAAAAGAGGAAAGGCCACGATAGCAGGCTGCTCGACGGACTCCGATGGAATTTTTGTGGCAAAAAATCGATCAAATGTAGTTAATAAGTAACAATGCAACGCGACGAGAATTAACAACAACAAAAACACGTAAATCAGTTATGGCTAATATTCCGCAAGAAGGTTATGTCTAATTTGGCGATCCAAAAGATGAACTATTATCGTGTCAAAAGAGGAAAGGCCACGATAGCAGGCTGCTCGACGGACTCCGATGGAATTTTTGTGGCAAAAAATCGATCAAATGTAGTTAATAAGTAACAATGCAACGCGACGAGAATTAACAACAACAAAAACACGTAAATCAGTTATGGCTAATATTCCGCAAGAAGGTTATGTCTAAATTGGCGATCCAAAAGATGAACTATTATTGTGTCAAAAAAGGAAAGGCAACGATAGCAGTCTGCTCGACGGACTCCGATGGAATTTTTGTGGCAAAAAATCGATCAAATGTAGTTAATAAATAACAATGCAACGCGACGAGATTTAACAACAACAAAAACACGTAAATCAGTTATGGCTAATATTCCGCAAGAAGGTTATGTCTAAATTGGCGATCCAGAAGTACTGCTCTACGGTACGGTCGGTACTTCTGTTTAGGGATTAATTTTCCTAATGGATATTCGTTATGCAAACACGTTTTAATGAAAATTCGATAAGTAGAGCAAATTTTAAAGCTGCGATAAACAAAAATCCCATCTTCACGACCCTGTTTTACTATGATGCTGAACATCGCGGTCTCACGGTCAAAGAACCTGAGGAGAGATGAAAAGAAGAGAAACTTATGTGACACACCCAAACGTCTCCATATTTTCATTGTTTTACCGAGGAAGGCTTTCAAAGCTCAAGGAAACTATCCGTCACTGGATCTCATCATTGGTTGTTTTGAGATGGGATTTTGAAGTAAGATCTTAAGTTTAGACAAAAAAATACAAAAATCGATTCTTGTTCTGATAGAAAAATTAAAAGGATATACAAAGCGTGTGTTCTCATGTCAGATCAAGTATTTGTATTTTGGTATTTACAAGTCCTTCACAAGAAAATCTTTAGTTCTTTCTAGTTTCCCGTCGTTTTTGTTTGGCTTTATACCAAGTATGCGACAGATAAGTTCATAAATATCCACACTTTCTATTGATTCCTTCTCGAACTTCTTCTTGAAAGCCGGACCAAATGCTAAAAAACCAGGGTTCATTTTTCGACACATGTTTGTATATCCGTGTTCACCGCGACAAAAGTCCTCTTTAAGGTATGGTACCTTTTCTTTTTTGGCACTAATGATCCAACCCGGGTCGGGCATCAAGATAAGTGGAGCAGTTCGATTGCATTTCTTAATGTGGAACACCTCTGGAATCTCTTTCCGCAAATAAACTTTCAAATGCGGATTCTTGCCTTTTAGCTTGTTATATATTTCCATTAGTTTTCCGGCCTTTGGCCATACCGATGCATACGTAAAGCCTGCTAAATACCGCATTGTCTTCACACTGTCAACATACTTGTCTATGTCGATGACTTTTTCATGGGATGTATTCATTGAGCCATGGTCACCTCAAGAGAAAATAAATAATTACTACAGCATGAATATGACATAGCTGGAAAAAGTACTAGAGAAGATATAATAAAAATTAGTAGTACTAGAGGAGTTATTATGCTTGTAATACAAACCACAGTCCAAAGCAGGACGTAATCTAGGTCTTAGTGCACTTGAGATAACTACTTCTAGCTTTGTTATTTTGTAAATAATCTCATGTTAGAGGCCACTGCAAACTTTTGTTTACTCTTCCAAACATCCCTGTTTTTGCGCTGCTAATCGTAACATGCAACCCATTAAACTTGGTGGGTCTAGTTTACCATATGATCCGTTTATTCTTAAGAAAACGCCCCAGAACATTTGAATTTATACGATACAACCAAATCAATTAATCCTTGGTTTTAGATAGCGAATACAACTGCGTGGTATGAAATTGTAATTGAATTGGAACCAGACTTGATTCCGGATGTTGTTTCCGATTTATCTCGTGTTGCCCTTGATCTTTCCTACTTTCCTAAGTGTGTTACTGTAGCGGAAACAATCAAACAAGCGACATCTCTATGAGAGAAACTAGGCTAGCATGCTTACCAATTATGATTATGTTTGTTTCATTAAGGAGATATGAGCTGTTCAGCTTCTCTATCAAATGTCCAATGGCAAGGTCAACATTCGATAAAGCAGTTTTGAACAGGTCTTTTACTTTTGTCTTATTCGAATCGGCTCCGTGATCATGTGTTGTGGCATCTGGTTCTTCAAAGTACAGCGCAACAAATGTGACATTTTTGCATTTCTCAAGCCACTTGACAGCCGTGTCAACTCTTTTATTGAAGTTCAATGATTTTTTGTTATCCTTTACGTAGGGAGGTGAGCCTGTATTTGATAAGGCACAGAATGTTAACAAGATTCGTCATAATATGCTAGATGATTCACTATGACGGTTATTATGACTCAGAACTAAGGCAAAATTACGATATTACAGTTAAAATTAATCAAGCTGATTTAGCTTATATGTTATGTCAGCTTGCATTACTGCGTTCCTCATTACCGCTCACCTAGCTACTTGAGAGAGTTTTAAAAAAGAGTTCAATATTTTTCTCCGATAGCCAGACTTATTTCAAATTTATTCAAACCAATGACTGATAGCAACTAGTGGTGTCAGTAATTATGTCAGGGCTGACTTCAAAAGCTAAACTAATACACATAGGCGAGGGAGCAACCTTGTCAGAAAAGCGTTGAAGTATCGTTATATTTATTTCAGACTTAAAGGAGAGGTTCAAAAATTCAATTAAAGTTCTTTTTATCAATCAAAAAGGTAGCAGCTCATGGAATAGGTATCATGGAATGTCTTTTTCTTTTCCACATCAATTTGGTATCTAATGCAAATTTTCAAAAGTACCCACAATACAAAAACTGCTTCTGTAGTAGGGGAATATTTGACCAGAGAAGTTTCTTATACTAAAATTCAGGGCCGCTTAGAGCCATGCCGGGCCCAGGTGCAGGCAGAATGCTTGGGCTCCATCCTACCTAAAAAAATAATCTTTAAATGTGCTTAGTATGGATTGAAAATTTGCAAAATTTCTTTACTTACTTTCCACTTAAATTCGTAAAGCATTGTAAGACTTTTCAAATGCTATTACCATTGTTGTTTACAGTCATATTTCAAATAGAGACATTTAAATTACCAGCGGGCCCCTGTTTGCTTACGAGCCCATGGGTAATTGCCCCCTTGTTCCCCCTTCTCGGTGGGCCTGCTAATATTCAAACTTACACTTAATAACTGCCCTTCACAGGTTTCACTAGACTAAAATGAATACGAATGTAAGGTTTTCACCTACCCTCGAATGTGAGGTTTGCACGTGTTCCATTCCATGTGACTTCATATCCAGGCCAGTAGCCAACACCACTTAAAAAACCTTGCTTCTGATTTGTAATCCACAATGGTTCTGCTTTGTTCCACCACCGCTCGTCTTTTACTCCTGGTTCAAAAATGGTTCCATTGGTTGGATCAAACATCCTATTATCAATAATCCCATGATTTTCCGGGTAAAGTCCAGTAACTATGCTTTGATGGTTTGGATACGTATTTGTTGGAAAAACGTTCTTCACATAGTCGACTGTAACTCCATTTTCTATCATTGTATGCAAATTGGTCATATTATAACCTTCATAATTTTTATAGTCCCAACGAAAACCATCGACTGATATTAATATTACTCGTTGCCTTGTCTCATTCCGAGCTGCCAAGCAAATGGCACTGGTGCAAAGCAATGTCCATGTTATGGTGACTTGTAACGATGTTCGCTGTTTGCTCTAGAAATTTTAGTTGAAATACATTAACTGTAAAGAATCAGCTTAAGAAAACTGGTATTAGGAAGTTGATCTTTCACAGTCCAAATTTTTCTTTATTTTAACTACTTGCTTTGAACATATGATTTGTATGATGTTATCCCAAACTATCAGCATATCCACACATTGTTTCGTTGTTTTCGAGGATGATATAATGTGTTCGCATATAAGCTGGAGAAACATTTGACATAAGCTTGGAATGTGCTCGATAAAAAGCCACTCGCATTAGCACAAGTTTCTCACGTATAGATAACAAGTTGCTTTTACAAACTTTGCAATTCGATGCAAATTTGTAAGGTACTTAGTTGTTTTTTCTCTGACATCCAAGTTTCTGATTTCATTTAAAATATCTAGTAATTTCTATAAAAACAGACAGGTCCTAAGAAAAAAGTTATAACTAGGAAATTAATACTATCGTCAATTGAATGTTGTCATTGTTAATTTTGCTATAACATCTACAGAAATTTGAAAGATCATGCAGGTAGAATGCGTCTTATACCTTTGAAGAGCTGCAAAATTCTTTTAAGCCCATTATTTGTATTTGTGTTAACGGTTAATGGCACTAGAATATTTAGATTATAAATGCAAAAGACTTACAGAAATCTTTCCCGCTTCCATACCTGCTAAAGCATCCAACAGTTGTTTGGGTGAGTAGCCAGTAATTTGACGATTCTTTTGATCAATCAACCATGAATGTGGATACCCACGGCCACCTAAGAGACTTGGAAAAGTACAAAAGATTGGCAAGATTTAGAGCAAGGTTTAGCATCAGCATCGAAATTCTTCAGTTTATTTTCCATAGAGCCCTAGCGATTTTTCCAGTATTTCAACAAATAAATCAATTTTCGAAACTCCACAAACGAAGGACTTTCGGATCTAGGGGCTTGTAGACATAGTTTGGTATCTTTGAAGAAAGAAGTCAGCTTGATTTTGGTGCAAAGTATTCAGCAGTTGTTTGCATAAAATAATGTCTTGATTTTGAAGAAGGGGGGATTCAGGGGTAGCTTTGTGTTTGAGTTTGAACTATCAAAGCCAAGCTGTCTCCGTGGCAGGGGACTGCGCACGTGTCGGGGCCGCCATGAAGTTGCGCACTTTTTTGTTTTCTGTGCCCAGTGCGCGCATTATGAAATAAACAAAATGCAACGAGGCATTGGCCTAATGGCGGACTTGAAGTAGAATGGTACATAATCTAGCATAGCGTAAGGAACCAATGAATTGCCATAATGTGGAACGATTTATCAATGGCATTGGCCTTCTAAGAACGTGAACAGAAAAAGCAATGCAGCAACTAACTGTCAATTCTTTGATTAATTTCCTACGCACGTCAGCGTTAGTGATATTTTATTACACGTTCTCGATATCGCTCACGTTTTACAACAAATGGATGATGAAGGTAAGGACTAGGATTTCTACCAACTTTCATTGAGTGTGTTTAATTCAACATTCGAAATTAAAGATAAACACGCATTTTTTTTTAAGAAACACATATATCAGCCCGGGGTGTTTTCTGGTCATCGTGTGATGTGAACCATTTCAGAATCAAAATGTCTGGTCAAATGTCTTTGGGAGATACTTGGTTTCCACTTAAAATTCAAAAAAAACTAATGCAAACCTGTCACCTACATTTTTATAAAATATATGAATATTAGCTGTTCCAGTTCAGTTGACCATTTCTTCTAATATAGTTACTTTTGAAAAAGAAGAAAACGATTCTTGCCATTTTTAGATGTTTTGGTTGAAAAGTCTACCACTGGATTTCTCACCAGTGTATATCACAAGCCAACTTTTACATACGGTGGAATTCATTTTCCCAAAACAACGCAAGGTCAACCTTGTCAAAACTTTAGTACATAGGACACTAATGATCTGCTCAAAAACTAAACTTAACGTTGAACTAGAAAAACTAAAATTGATCTTTCTAAACAACAGCTGTCCAGAAGATGTCATTTTGTCTTATGCTTAGGATAGGATCACTTGTTTTTGGCTTTTCAGAAGTTTGGTCCACAACAGTGCTGTGGTTTTTCTTAAACTACCATGACACTTCCTTGCAATTCGGCAGTCAGATTAAATATTTCTCTCAAAATATTTCTTTGCTGTCAATCCTAGGAGAGCCCTTCCATCCATTCAAAAGGATTGCATTCCTACCACCCAAAAGAGAGTTCTGCTGTTTATGAATCTAGTACCAGTGTGATTCTGGCTACCCAAAGATTGGGGGATATGATAAAACAACATGTTCCTTCAAACATAAGAAACAAAACTGCCCCTTAAAGAGAACAGCCTCCTTGATCTTGTAGGTCTAGAAACACTGTTAAAACAAGTGATTCTGCCATCAGTCAACATCTTTTAGAGAACTCATATTGTGCAAAACTCTAGAATGATAACATTTTTCAGTTATTTGAGAGCCTGGTCATCTTTCCTTCTAGCAGTTTTCGAATCAATCTACATACGAAGGAAAAAGCTGCCATTGTGTAGACAGAAGAAATTTGTTTTCTCTCTTTGACTCCAGTGGTAGGGGTGTACCGGATCAGGATTTTCAGAATCCGGCCGGAACTGGATTTACCGGATTTCTTCGTGGAATATCCGGCCGGATTTTACCGGATAATCTGGCCATTTATGGATGTTTCAGTGATAAAAAGTTTTGAACCATTTTGCGAAAAAATGTATAGCGAGAAGATCAAAGAGACCAATTCAAGGTTGCCAAATTGAATTTACAAACGAAGGCTAAACTGGTGAGTAATTTAAGCCAAAATGCTCACAAAAAGGCCAAATCAATAACTTTCTCAAGATTCCATCGTGCAGGCACTGGCTATATTTCTACGCTTGTGACTGTTAGATAATTTTTTAACTTAGATAAGAATCTTACTTTTTTCTAAAACCCTTTGCTAATATCAAGATAATATTTAGGTTAGGTGATGAAATTTGAAATTTGGTTAACACTTTGTAGTTAACTACTATTTCCATGAATGTAGTAATTACTCATTAATTTTAGACGTTCTGCTGAAAAGGCCAACAAGGTCAAATTTAAGAAGTAAGAAAAAAACAATTTTTCCAGGCAATCTAAATCTAAAAACCAAAAATGAAAAATTTGGCCGAAAAAGCCAATCTGGCAACCCTGGACCAAATTTGTGAATTATATCATCCAGTCTTCCTGTTTCGTGATGATGAGCACTTTCATTTCAAATCTATTTTCAAGGCGCTTGTTTTATCGTCGATCTTGTTTAGTTTTGGAAAATCCATTTTTAATCACTGTATGAAGAGAGTCTGACTTGGTTTTCCAAATTTTCTTAGTTATGATTAAAATTCTGGAAAATCCGGCAACTGGCTGGATTTCGGAAACAAATCCGGCCGGAACCGGATTTTCAAAAAATCAGCGATCCGGCGCCGGATTATCCGGCCTACCGGATATCCGGTACATCCCTATCCAGTGGTAATTTTTCTTTAGGCACGTAGCATTGATTGGATAATTATACTGGTCTTGTGCTTGC
>NW_027019698.1:7454108-7471176 GCF_013076305.1 Rhopilema esculentum | reverse complement strand
TCTAAAGCGCATCCGCCTTCCAAGACAATGTTAGTTGTAGAGTCAGAAAATGTAACTTTTTGAAATAAACTAATTAGACAGGACATAAAGCCTGACAATCTAAAATTCAGCCTAATGTTTGCTTTTTCGTCGGATTCTTGTAGAAAGGGCTCCAGAATTTCTTAATTTTTTGAGAATGTCTTTTTGAAAATGCCTGGATGTCACGTGACAGATGACGTCTCTTAATAGAATAATGAAAAAACAAAATAATCGTTAGCTATTCAATGGGGAATTATTCTTAATGAAAACGAGATATTTCGACTCGTCTTATTGCAAGATCCCGATTCATGTATATCTAAACATGATTTGCTAAAATCGGCCTTTTTCAATATGACGACATCACAAATTTTGCATGAAAGACCCTATTGCTATAAAACGATACATTGGCATAAATTTGTTTCATAATGACGCTGGAAAAAATGATATAAGCATTTCTTCTATGCTTTTTCAGTCAAATTCTTAATATTTAGTTAATTCAGATCTAACTTTGGAAAGTAGCAATAGCCAAAATTTGAAAAAGGAAGTCACTGTTTCACGAGTCAGTCACGTCTAGTTCGGTAAACGAAAATTCTTGCTCCCTCTCTCAACCAGACAATAAGTCAGTGGCGGCTCTTGCTAATGGGCATCTGGGGCAATGCCCCCTCAAAAAGATTCAAAGGAAATCTATGATATTTATATTTAATTTTGAAGATAGTCTTACTGTGGTTAATTATATAAGTTTGTATCTCTTCTAGAAAAGGCTCCTTGCTATCCCGTCTCGTCCTTAGCCTCGCTTCTGGCCCGCTAGTGCGATGATTTCATTTTACGGGCAAAGTTTTTTTTGCCCCTAGCCGACATGCGCACAAGCTAATTTTCGACCTCGAGCATTGCGAAACGCGACCTGTGATTGGCTTATTTGGAGGAATTCGGGGCAAGAAAAATTTTGCCAATAAAATGACATCATCGCTAAACAACAACCACATCTATATATGCTTTTTCTTCTGCGCTCCATGACGATCAACATCGAACCATGAATACAGTGAAAAATTTGCAAACTCGACCTTTCTATCGATTATCGCAGTATTGATGGTCTGCCCTGCCAACTGTGAAAGTCACGAGCCGCCACTGCAATAAGTTATCTGCATTTTAATGTGGCACTTAGTCTTAAGAATGTATTTTAAGGATCTTCGTACAGTCTTGGCTGAAGTTGCATGATTTTATTCATCGGAAAATTAATTTTCAAATTAATGCAAGCAAAGAGAATCCAACGAGACTTGCTGCCAAAATCCTTCGAAGCGCTCCTAACAATCTCACAATTCTATTCAGAAAAAATCGAAGCTCGTAATATTGAATAAAACAGTATGGTTGCGAGGGGGATGCTATTGAAAATGTGCTGATGTGCCAATATTTAGGCAAGGATTGAGCAGCGTTCGTCCCAACATAAAAATTCCCCCTGAAGTAGCTTTATTCAACGTTTATCAAACGCATAGTTTCTCTATTAAAGCAATTCGTATATATTTGTTAAAGCTCTACCTAGTGCGTGCAGTTGTGTGTGTGTTTAACCTCCGTACCAGATTTAATGTGCAACTTAAACTTTGCACAGGAGAAACAGCTAAAAGCTTTTCAAAGAAAGTCTCAGTCAATTAGATCCTTCCACGTCGATAAAAGTTTATTGTTTTTAATTGACGGAAACATCGGTTTTATCTTTTACATTCAAAGAAGGATTTTATTTCGGTGTTGCCCATCATGGCCCATCGAACAGCAATTGTCACAAGATTAGAGACTCTATCTTACCGAGCAAAACTATTGATCTAAAACGTCCGTTATTGAACATTTCTCTGTTTTCCTCTGTAACAATACATCTCAAACCATTAAAAAGGATAAATTTTAAGCCATAAAATCCAGTGGTACAGAAAGAAAAGACAATTTTCAAACCAGGTCAATCAAGTATTGTAAAATAACAGTTATATACAACAAACTTCAAAATGCACAACTAAGTCAGTCTTCTTCTACACGAATGCAAAAGAAAGAGAGGAATCTTCTCTTCCATTTACTTTTAGATGTTTTCAGTTTCTCTTCCTTAATCTTCACTTCCTCTTCTAAACAGGCACCTTCTTCTCTCAAGCCTGCAATCATGCGATCTTGCATCTCCAAAGCACGGGACATTTCTGCATTAACATGTTTTTTCTTTGCAAGCTCTTCGTAGATATCGACAAATTCTTTGTCGCTCGTCAGCTTATTCTTCAGAATTTTCTCACGGCTTTTTGCCAAGTGCCCCATGATCAAGCTCTTTTTGTCTTTTGCTGAATGCAAGGCCATCTTAAGACGGGCAAGACGAACTTGCTTGGCGTTCAGCACTTCCTTGAAACTTTTTCTCTGCTCAACAAGTTGCGCTTGTAAGCATTCAAAATTTTCTGAGCTTTGCCTATTCGTTTGATGAAAGAAGAGCAACTTGCCAGCGTAAGTCTCATTGGCCTGGGTCAACCCAATTTTGAAAAGCTCCAGGTTCATTGCTTCTTTGTTCAACTGAGATTTTGCTTGGTTGAGGTCAAAATCAGCAATTTCCATGTCAAACTGAGCCCCTCTAACCCTATCGTTAGATATGAGAATTTGGCGTCTCAGCTCATCCATCATGTTGCTGTAGTCGTTCTAGAATGGAAGTAAATATTTTATTGGCTATCTAACAAAAAGTTGTTCAACTTAGAATTTTTCTAAAAGTCTAAATAACCTTGCTTGTCCTACATGCTATAGCAAGGTTCAGCCCAAAGCAAAACACAACGCATGTTCAATTCACTTACTAATGCTAGAGGAGCTACTTAATCGAGAGCCGAGTTTTATGAATTTGTGAAACACGCTTATGAAAACAACAATTCTTTTTAAGGACAATACCGCAAACCAATACACAGACAAAATTGATCGAATATTAATGTCTGTGTCAAACTTACCTCAACCATATTTGAATAGAAGCTCAGTTTCTCATTCTGCACCTTTTTCATTTCTATTATTCTTGCAAGTAATCCATCTCTTCTCCTGAAGAAGATACAAATAGTAATAACATAAAATTATGTCTTTATGTCAGAGCAGTACATATTCTTAGTTGACTAAAAAGGACTTGCAAAAGCAAGAACATGGATTAAAAAGAGGAAGGTGACATTAAACTTAAGCGCAGTTAAAAAGAGAGAAGCTACTCAGCAGTTCGAGAAAGCAAATTGTATCTTGTAAGATATGACGCATAAATCAATAAAAGATTTACATTCATATTTTAATGATTTTGTTGGAATGAAATGCTACAGATGGGTAAATGTGGACTACCTCAATAACTTTGCAAACTATTTTCATTAAAAGAAAAAAAAATATATAAGAGATGACGTTTGATAATTTTCAAAGTTGCGCTTTGTATGAAAAAGCATGGTCCAAGGGGACGTGTGGAGGCCACAAAAGAGAACGTGAAACTCGGAGTAGCAATTTAAACCTATTTCCTTTGCACGCAGGAAATTGTACATCAATTATTGCATATTCATGCAACATCGGCACAAAACAGTAAATCAGTATATTGTTATTTTCATTATCTGTCATCTATATAACATTTGAGAATCTTTTCCATTTACGCAATAAGAAATATCTATCACATTATAGAAATATTGATCATAATAAAAGTATCATATTTTTACGAAGAAGAAAATTCGACGGTAAAGAAGAATGTTTTTACCTAAAAAGTTCTGCAAGCTCTGATTTCAAACTTGCAAATAATTGATCTAGGTGGTCAAATTCATTGAAAGGTCTCGTGAATTCTTGAACTTCCTGGGCATTGTATCCATTCACTTCAGTCATCATGCCAGTGACAGCATTTCTAAGTATGATTCAGAATTTCTTCATGACAATTAACGTCAAATACATTATTATTTACGCAAATACAGCAAAAAGTAGATTTCTCGATTTCTATTACAAAAACTAAAATAAAAACGTTTATGAACTGCTCCCTACCATTCTATAGATTCGAACAATTTTATGCCTTTTTCTGTCACTTTCTAAAACTTTCTATGAATACGTGGCAGGTTTTAAGTTAAATTGGTTCTATAAATCACGCAAAAAGAAAAAAGAGCCTGCCATAGCTGATGAAATTACGAAATACGCAACAAGAAACATTGTATACCATATAGGGATAAAGATACGATGAAAGGTATATGTTGGCGATTAAGAAAACGAATATAGAGATCTCTTTGATTGATTGGTTGATTGACTGCTTGGTATGATTGATTTTTTTTTTTTCTCATCAATGATTCAACATTTGGCGCTGTTTATATACCAAAAGGCCGCCGGTTCACACATGTTTAGAACAAAACTTGGTATGATTGATTGATTGATTGATTGATTGATTGGTTGATTGATTGATTGATTGATTGATTGATTGATTGATTGATTGATTGATTGATTGATTGATTGATTGATTGATTGTTTGTCCCTCTGTAATACCATTCAGTGAAAGTGACTGAAATCTATTATAAAAACGAACTGAATACGTAAGGTTCAATGTTAGCGTTTCATACATGTCATTATCCTAACAAATATAAATCATTTTTACCTTTGCTGAGAAATGCATGTCTCTTGATTGGCATAAAATGCTTTCGATACTTCTTGATCACAAGATATGTTATAATTGACACTTTCATATTGCTCTGGAGCGTAATGTGGAGATGTTCCACTGGTTGGTGGCAAGTCACTGCGTAAAGAAAAGCATTTGTAAAAGAAAGTTATGATATGCATTGCAATAATCACATTGACTTTGAAGTGAACGTTGGATTACGGACGACGGTGCTTTCAAGGAGTAGATGTAGAATTTTGCAAATTGCGTACAGAAAACGTTTTGAAAAAATTGTGATTCCAGGAATGTAGCAACAACACAGTGTTCAAGAAAATATCCGAAGCAGATGAAACTTGTGTTGGCATCCATTATAGCATTGAGACATGTTATGTGATAGCCAATGACAAGCAATTTTTGTAGTTTACTGTGGATACCTATCTTTGCGGCAGAAAAAGTCTACTTATGGGTTAAAGTTCTACATAAAGTTAGAAATAAATGGTAGGATGATAAAATGACTTATTTAAAGTTGAAGATTCAGTATCCATATGTCACATAAACTTAAAGTGATGTTCATACCATCTTAAATATATTTGTACAATTTATGTCGATTGATTGGAACTAAGTACCTAAGTATCAAACGTGAAACTAGCTCTTTCTTTTAACCTATTGAATACGAAACCTGGTTTATTGTATAAACGTACCTTTCATAGGACTGCCAGAGATGGTAGTCATCGCAATATTCTCCCTCTGATTTTTGTGTATTGTACGACACTTCACCATCACTTAAAAGTGGTTGCTCTATGTCATTGGCGAATGCTTGTTCCTCTTCATAGTCACTGAAAAATAAGAAAATTTGAAGCTTGAGAATGACAAAACCAAGACTTTCCCACAAGTTTCACAGATCTTCATTTCCTCAGTGTGCAGAGACGAAACTTAGAAAACCTAGACAGCTCCGTGAATCAGGAAAACTTTTAATATCAATGACACTGTTATGATGTTGATGACTCAATGGCTGTAGCCATAGGAGGCCATAAGGGGCCATAGGATTACACTAAAACACCGGATGACATATAAAAGGGCAAGATACCATCAGCAAAAAAGAGGCCCAAGTGACCTTTTACTTAAGGAGACGATTTGGCATTGGACCTTAGTTTTAGAAGCATAAACTTATGTATGAGTATATGCACATTACAATTTCTTTGTAGAATTATTTGCAGTGAATCCTATCTAAAAAATAGCTCATAAGATATCACCAAGAAGAATTACCTCTGAGCGTCTTGCAAGCATTCATCTTCTCCGTTGCTTTTAACATCGTGCAGTTTCAGATTCCATGCATCAGCTGGAAGGTAATCTGCGGTATCCCCTGAATCTTCAGCGGAAATCGGTTGCTCAGCATTGTTAGGAGAACTACAAAAAAAGGAAGGACTGAAAACCAGATATGACAATGTTGTCAGAAATACTTTTTAAAAATTCTGATCAAACTAAAATAGCCTGAGTCAGCAACATAATGTTACAAATAAAGAACGGTAATTAAAGGCGTCAAAAAGCGATAAATGTTTAGAAGAGGCAAAGACAATTGAAATTCTAAGAAAATAACAAAAGTTCAGGTAAGCTAAGATATAACAGACAAATAATTAATCATTTCAACAAAATATTATATTTTTCCGTTCCAATATTTCAGAAGTTTTCATTGTCAAAGTTTCCTTAAGAATATCGTTTGTTGTGAAATTTTTCAAAAAATCTTTAACTTCCTCAATGAGTTATTGAGCTCAAAACCATCTAAATGTTGTTTTTAAAGAAAGAAATGGCCAGAAAATATCTAATTGATTATTTAATATTGATTTCTAATATCTTTATTACTCAAAAGCATTAAAATATTGCATTGAAAAAAAGGCCAGCGAGAAAATATTTCTTTGAATATTAACTGAAGCCTTAGAGTTGAAATTAACGAACTAACCTTTGTTCTTCATCAGAAGTTTCGCCAAAATCGTAGAACTGATCGGCATCTGCATAAATTGATCCATCTGAGACAGCAGAAGCACTGCATGAATTCAAGGCGTCTTTCCTAAGAAATAAATCCAGGATTTTGTAAGCTATTAAGAAAAGGTTTGTAATAACACAGTTATAAACATAAATAATCCACAAAGATGTTTCAGCTTCACAATCATGAATAAGACTTTAAAGATAGATCTGAAAATCTTACCTTGTAAAACTGCCATTGTGGTTTCCTGCAGCTACGTTTTCGTCAAGATCATCACCATCTTGACTGAAGGTCTGCAGCAAATCATGAAAAATCGAGCCTTCTCCATCCCGACCATCTGCAACAACTCTTTTTGTGTCTTGGCACGAGGCATCTTGAGTTTTGAACACATCCTCAGCAACTCTGAAAGGCTCTGTTTGGATACGCTGATTGTTAGGTTGGTCTAAAGAAACCTTGAGTAAATCTTCCATCTTCAGTGATATCTCATCAATTTTGATATATCAACAAACACTAGTATATTTCAATCACTGCCTGAACTTAGCTCTGTTCATTCGAATCTCAGCTTGTAGGCAATGAACTATCAAACGCGACGCTATTTATGTCTTACTGGATCAATCTGACGTAGCAAATATTACGTCACGATTACACTTGCCGCATTAGCGACTGTGACGTGATTAAATTAAATGCATGCAAAACAAACACTAGTCATTCGGAAAATGTTCGCCTTTTATGTATTTTTGGAACAGGTGCGGCTTCTATCTAAAACTGATTATGTTATTCGTAGTACACTCAGATTTACTACAATGTCATCTTTAAAACTTCACATCGTGAACCATTGTATTGCTTATGTTTATTTACACTTGTTTCTGCTTTTTTATACAAGTTGTAGCCTTTATCAATTGTTCACACCATTCACCATTCCTAAACTTCGTGGAATAGCGCCAAAAATCATTGTGTAACACGATCCGAGGCATTCCAGTTTGATAACTATGGGTTAAAAGAAGCCATAAAGATATTTTTAAAACCAATGATGCAACTGAAGCAAATCGCACTGAAGTACCCCCCCCCCCCCTTCCCGGGGAAATCAACCAACTGAAGTTAAAGAACAAAAAGTATCCTTGTCACAACTTGCTATTCTGTTCAACATGCAAAACAAAGTTGGGTGATACCCTCGGGGAAGGGGTACTCAACATTATGGCCTGACAGGGGGTCCGGTCAGGGTCAAAGAGGGGCAACGCTATAATTTTAGAAAACTACCTTCAAATGGTACCATCCATTTCTTTGTGATCTCCTGGTCCTTTTTTGACAAATTGTTCTTGTTTCAGGGAAGATACATCTTGTTCATTACCTATAACAAATTGCAAGCTTAACTGAGCAGTTCAGTTATTTTCGAAAATGGGCCATATGAATTTCTATTTTGTAGGTATATCCTATAATATTCCTGTTATATATCCAATTTCTTATAACATTTTGGAAAATTTCGTTGTTAATGACACCACGTTTCACAGTGACCATTGCAACTTTAAGAGTTGTGCACGACTAGAATGAATTTTAGGCAGCGAGGTAGTGATATGGTAAAAAAGCCCCATGAAATTCAATGATTTGTATTCTACAATTGTTAGACTTGAATAGATCAGTTAAGATCGACAAAGTAATCGAGTAAAAACCTAGGTTCCTTGCTACCGATTCAGTAATCAAAGACAACGGTCATCGCCTGTCCAAAGTTCCTAAGTTTCACTTTCTTTGACAAAAAAATACTCAAGCATTTTTTGACAAAATTCATGACAGAATCTGGCCAAATCATGACTCTCACCTTTATCAGATTGATGCCTTAAAGGAGTATCAAAACGAAGTCGCAATATAATCATTTTTATATATTAGATAGACGTCTTTACCTAAGTATTTCAAGAATCTAACAAGAATAATAGAAAAACATTTCTTTCAGCCAACTGATGCAGAGAAGAGACCCGACATCTCTGGAAAGCAAAGCGTATCAAAGAAATAAAAGCATTTTAAGCTTTTAAGGATCATGTGCGCTCACAGGCCTTCTCATTATAAATTCTAAGTATATTGTACCACATGGTCTGTTTTAACGCGGTAAATAGCAAAATGTTATGTAGAAACAAATTACAATGAAATTTGTAGATGTAAGATGGGAATGTCATAACTTGGTCCAATTCCTGCCAGAAAACTTTGAAACACGCACTTGCCCAAATGAGTTTGGAAAGAATAAAGAGTTACAAGTTATCTAAAGCGCATCCGCCTTCCAAGACAATGTTAGTTGTAGAGTCAGAAAATGTAACTTTTTGAAATAAACTAATTAGACAGGACATAAAGCCTGACAATCTAAAATTCAGCCTAATGTTTGCTTTCTCGTCGGATTCTGTAGAAAGGGCTCCAGAATTTCTTAATTTTTTGAGAATGTCTTTTTGAAAATGCCTGGATGTCACGTGACAGATGACGTCTCTTAATAGAATAATGAAAAAACAAAATAATCGTTAGCTATTCACTGGGGAATTATTCTTAATGAAAACGAGATATTTCGACTCGTCTTATTGCAAATTCTCGATTCATGTATATCTAAACATGATTTGCGAAAATAGACTTTTTTCAATATGACGACATCACAAATTTTGCATGAAAGATCCTATTGCTATAAAACGATACATTGACATAAATTTGTTTCATAACGATATAAGCATGGTATAATGATATATTGGAAAAATGATATAAGCATTTCTTCTATGCTTTTTCAGTCAAATTCTTAATATTTAGTTCATTCAGATCTAACTTTGGAAAGTAGCAATATCCAAAATTTGAAAAAGGAAGTCACTGTTTCACGAGTCAGTCACGTCTAGTTCAGTCACGTCCAACGAGACTTGCTGCCAAAATCCTTCGAAGCGCTCCTCACAATCTCACAATTCTATTTTGAAAAAGGCGAAGCTCGTAATATTGAATAAAACAGCATGGTTGCGAAGGGGAAGCTATTGAAAATGTGCTGATGTGCCAATATTTAGGCAAGGATTGAGCAGCGTTTGTCCCAACATAAAAATTCCCCCTGAAGTAGCTTTATTCGACGTTTATCAAACGCATAGTTTCTCTATTAAAGCAATTCGTATATATTTGTTAAAGCTCTACCTAGTGCGTGCAGTTGTGTGTGTGTTTAACCTCCGTACCAGATTTAATGTGCAACTTAAACTTTGCACAGGAGAAACAGCTAAAAGCTTTTCAAAGAAAGTATCAGTCAATTAGATCCTTCCACGTCTTTAAAAGTTTATTGTTTTTAATTGATGAAAACATCGGCTTTATCTTTTACATTCGAAGAAGGATTTTATTTCGGTGTTGCGCATCATGGCCCATCGAACAGCAATTGTCACAAGATTAGAGACTCTATCTTACCGAGCAAAACTATTGATCTAAAACGTCCGTTATTGAACATTTCTCTGTTTTCCTTTGTAACAATACATCTCAAACCATTAAAAAGGATAAATTTTAAGCCATAAAATCCAGTGGTACAGAAAGAAAAGACAATTTTCAAACCAGGTCAATCAAGTATTGTAAAATAACAGTTACATACAACAAACTTCAAAATGCACAACTAAGTCAGTCTTCTTCTACACGAATGCAAAAGAAAGAGAGGAATCTTCTCTTCCATTTACTTTTAGATGTTTTCAGTTTCTCTTCCTTAATCTTCACTTCCTCTTCTAAACAGGCACCTTCTTCTCTCAAGCCTGCTATCATGCGATCTTGCATCTCCAAAGCACGGGACATTTCTGCATTAACATGTTTTTTCTTTGCAAGCTCTTCGTAGACATCGACAAATTCTTTGTCGTTCTTCAGCTTATTCTTCAGAATTTTCTCACGGCTTTTTGCCAAGTGCCCCATGATCAAGCTCTTTTTGTCTTTTGCTGAATGCAAGGCCATCTTAAGACGGGCAAGACGAACTTGCTTGGCGTTCAGCTCTTCCTTGAAACTTTTTCTCTGCTCAACAAGTTGGGCTTGTAAGCATTCAAAATTTTCTGAGCTTTGCCTATTCGTTTGATGAAAGAAGAGCAACTTGCCAGCATAGGTCTCATTGGCCTGGGTCAACCCAATTTTGAAAAGCTCCAGGTTCATTGCTTCTTTGTTCAACTGAGTGTGTGCTTGGTTGAGGTCAAAATCAGCCATTTCCATGTCAAATTGGGCCCCTCTAACCCTATCGTTAGATATGAGAACTTGGCGTCTCAGCTCATCCATCATGTTGCTGTAGTCGTTCTAGAATGGAAGTAAATATTTTATTGGCTATCTAACAAAAAGTTGTTCAACTTAGAATTTTTCTAAAAGTCTAAATAACCTTGCTTGTCCTACATGCTATAGCAAGGTTCAGCCCAAAGCAAAACACAACGCATGTTCAATTCACTTACTAATGCTAGAGGAGCTACTTAATCGAGAACCGAGTTTTATGAATTTGTGAAACACGCTTATGAAAACAACAATTCTTTTTAAGGACAATACCGCAAACCAATACACAGGCAAAATTGATCGAATATTAATATCTGTGTCAAACTTACCTCAACCATATTTGAATAGAAGCTCAGTTTTTCATTCTGCACCTTTTTCATTTCTATTATTCTTGCAAGTAATTCATCTCTTCTCCTGAAGAAGATACAAATAGTAATAACATAAAATTATGTCTTTACGTCAGAGCAGTACTTATTGTTAGTTGACTAAAAAAGACTTGCAAAAGCAAGAACGTGGATTAAAAAGAGGAAGGTGACATTAAACTTAAGCGCAGTTAAAAAGAGAGAAGCTACTCAGCAGTTCGAGAAAGCAAATTGTATCTGGTAAGATGTATAAATCAATAAAAAATTTACATTCATCTTTAATGATTTTGTTGGAATGAAATGCTACAGATGGGTAAATGTGGACTACCTCAATAACTTTGCAAACTATTTTCATTAAAAAAAAAATATATATAAGAGATGACGTTTGATAATTTTCAAAGTTGCGCTTTGTATGAAAAAGCATGGTCCAAGGGGACGTGTGGAGGCCACAAAAGAGAACGTGAAACTCGGAGTAGCAATTTAAACCTATTTCCTTTGCACGCAGGAAATTGTACATCAATTATTGCATATTCATGCAACATCGGCACAAGACAGTAAATCAGTATATTGTTATTTTCATTATCTGTCATCTATATAACATTTGAGAACCTTTTTCATTTATGCAATAAGAAATATCCATCACATTATAGAAATATTGATCACAATAAAAGTATCATATTTTTACGAAGAAGAAAATTCGACGGTAAAGAAGAATGTTTTTACCTAAAAAGTTCTGCAAGCTCTGATTTCAAACTTGCAAATGATTGATCTAGGTGGTCAAATTCATTGAAAGGTCTCGTGAATTCTTGAACTTCCTGGGCATTGTATCCATTCACTTCAGTCATCATGCCAGTGACAGCATTTCTAAGTATGATTCAGAATTTCTTCATGACAATTAACGTCAAATACATTATTATTTACGCAAATACAGCAAAAAGTAGATTTCTCGATTTCTATTACAAAAACTAAAATAAAAACGTTTATGAACTGCTCCCTACCATTCTATAGATTCGAACAATTTTATGCCTTTTTCTGTCACTTTCTAAAACTTTCTATGAATACGTGGCAGGTTTTAAGTTAAATTGGTTCTATAAATCACGCAAAAAGAAAAAAGAGCCTGCCATAGCTGATGAAATTACGAAATACGCAACAAGAAACATTGTATACCATATAGGGATAAAGATACGATGAAAGGTATATGTTGGCGATTAAGAAAACGAATATAGAGATCTCTTTGATTGATTGGTTGATTGACTGCTTGGTATGATTGATTTTTTTTTTCTCATCAATGATTCAACATTTGGCGCTGTTTATATACCAAAAGGCCGCCGGTTCACACATGTTTAGAACAAAACTTGGTATGATTGATTGATTGATTGATTGATTGATTGGTTGATTGATTGATTGATTGATTGATTGATTGATTGATTGATTGATTGATTGATTGATTGATTGATTGATTGATTGATTGTGTCCCTCTGTAATACCATTCAGTGAAAGTGACTGAAATCTATTATAAAAACGAACTGAATACGTAAGGTTCAATGTTAGCGTTTCATACATGTCATTATCCTAACAAATATAAATCATTTTTACCTTTGCTGAGAAATGCATGTCTCTTGATTGGCATAAAATGCTTTCGATACTTCTTGATCACAAGATATGTTATAATTGACACTTTCATATTGCTCTGGAGCGTAATGTGGAGATGTTCCACTGGTTGGTGGCAAGTCACTGCGTAAAGAAAAGCATTTGTAAAAGAAAGTTATGATATGCATTGCAATAATCACATTGACTTTGAAGTGAACGTTGGATTACGGACGACGGTGCTTTCAAGGAGTAGATGTAGAATTTTGCAAATTGCGTACAGAAAACGTTTTGAAAAAATTGTGATTCCAGGAATGTAGCAACAACACAGTGTTCAAGAAAATATCCGAAGCAGATGAAACTTGTGTTGGCATCCATTATAGCATTGAGACATGTTATGTGATAGCCAATGACAAGCAATTTTTGTAGTTTACTGTGGATACCTATCTTTGCGGCAGAAAAAGTCTACTTATGGGTTAAAGTTCTACATAAAGTTAGAAATAAATGGTAGGATGATAAAATGACTTATTTAAAGTTGAAGATTCAGTATCCATATGTCACATAAACTTAAAGTGATGTTCATACCATCTTAAATATATTTGTACAATTTATGTCCATTGATTGGAACTAAGTATCAAACGTGAAACTAGCTCTTTCTTTTAACCTATTGAATACGAAACCTGGTTTATTGTATAAACGTACCTTTCATAGGACTGCCAGAGATGGTAGTCATCGCAATATTCTCCCTCTGATTTTTGTGTATTGTACGACACTTCACCATCACTTAAAAGTGGTTGCTCTATGTCATTAGAGAATGCTTGTTCCTCTTCATAGTCACTGAAAAATAAGAAAATTTGAAGCTTGAGAATGACAAAACCAAGACTTTCCCACAGGTTTCACAGATCTTCATTTCCTCAGTGTGCAGAGACGAACCTAGACGGCTCCGTGAATCAGGAATACTTTTAATATCAATGACACTGTTATGATGTTGATGACCTATTGGCTGCAGCCATAGGGGGCCATAGGATTACACTGAAACACCGGATGACATATAAAAGGGCAAGATATCATCAGCAAAAAAGAGGCCCAAGTGACCTTTTACTTGAGGAGACAGTGTCTCATCAAGTAGATTTGGCATTGGACCTTAGTTTTAGAAGCATAAACTTATTAGTATATGGACATTACAATTACTTTGTAGAATTATTTGCAATGAATCCTTGCTACAAAATAGCTCATAAGATATCACCATGAGGAACTACCTCTGAGCGTCTTGCAAGCATTCATCTTCTTCGTTGTATTCAACATCTTTTAGTTCCGGATTCCATGCATCAGCTGGAAAGTAATCTGCGGTATCCGCTGAATCTTCAGCGGAAATCGGTTGCTCAGCATTGTTAGGAGAGCTAGGAATAAAATGGAGAAATAATAATCAGGTATGAAAATATTTGTCAGAAATACTTTTTAAAAATGCTGATCAAACTAAAATAGCCTGAGTTAGCAACATAATGCTACAAATAAAAAACGGTAATTAGAGGCGTCAAAAAGCGATAAATGTTTAGAAGAGGCAAAAACAATTGAAATTCTAAGAAAATAACAAAAGTTCAGGTAAGCTAAGACTCTTTATTACTCAAAAGCATTAAAATATCGCATTGAAAAAAAAGTCAACGAGAGAATATTTCTTTGAACATTAACTGAAGGCCTTAGAGTTGAAATTAACGAACTAACCTTTGTTCATCATCAGAAGTTTCGCCAAAATCGTAAAACTCATCGGCATCTGCATAAGTCGATCCATCTGAGACAGCAGAAGCACTGTATGACTTCAAGGCGTCATTACTAAAAAATAAATTCAGGATTTTGTAAGATATTTAGAAAAGGTTTGTAATAACACAATTATAAACGTAAATAATCCACAGAGATTTTTCGGTATCATTTTTTCGAATAAGATTTTAAATGTTGATCTGAAAATCTTACCTTGAAAAACTGCCATCGTGGTTTCCTGCAGCTACGTTTTCGTCAAGATCATCACCCTCTTGACTGAAGGTCTGCAGCAAATCATGAAAAATCGAGCCTTCTCCATCCCGACCATCTGCAACAACTCTTTTTGTCTCTTGGCACGAGGCATCTTGAGTTTTGAAAACATCCTCAGCAACTCTGAAAGGCTCTGTCTGGATACGTTGATTGTTAGGTTGGTCTAAAGAAACCTTGAGTAAATCTTCCATCTTCAGTGATATCTCAATTTTGATATATCAACAAACACTAGTCTATTTCGATCACTGCCTGAACGTAGCTCTGTTCATTCGAATCTCAGCTTGTAGGCAATGAACTATCAAACGCGACGCTATTTATGTCTTACTGGATCAATCTGACGTAGCAAATATTACGTCACAATTACACTTGCTGCATTAGCGACTGTGACGTGATTGAATTTAATGCATGCAAAACAAACACTAGTCATTCGGAAAATGTTCGCCTTTTATCTATTTTTGGAACAGGTGCGGCTTCTATCTAAAACTGATTATGTTATTCGTAGTACACTTAGATTCACTACAATGTCATCTTTAAAACTTCACATCATGAACCATTGTATTGATTATGTTTCTTTATACTTGTTTCTGCATAATCATTTTTATACAAAATGTAGCCTTTAGCAATTGCTCATACCATTCATATACACCATTCTTAAACTTCGTGGAATAGCGTCAAAACCGTTGTGTAACACGAACTGAGCCACCCAAGTTTGATTACTATGGGTACCAAATCAAATGAAGCCATCTAGATATTTTAAAATCCATGATCATAAGAATGATGCAACTGAAGCAAATAGCTAGTTGACGAACACCTAGTTAAAGAACAAAAATGATCCTTGTCGCAATTTGCTATTCCGTTCAATATGCAATACACAATTGGATGGTACCTTCTTACGGTCCATAGGTAAGGGCCCCGTGTGCCTTTTATACGCCACTGGCTGAATATTTTGTAGATATATTCTACATTAATCCTGATATATATCCAATTTCTTACAATATTTTGGAAAATTTCGTTGTTAATGACACTACGTTTCACAGTGACCATTGCAACTTCAAGAGTTGTGCACGACTAGAATGAATTTTAGGCAGCGAGGTAGTGATATGGTGAAAAAGCCCCATGAAATTTAATGATTTGTATTCTGTAATTGTTTGATTTGAATAGATAAGTACACTTACCCATAATCTTCCTTCGTAGCGACTATGATTTGCCTAAATAAAATTTGACCAAATTGGAAAGGAACTAAATTTTCATGGAAGAGTTTAAACTTGTGAATCGGCAATATTCAACAACGCAGCAAAAGAAGAGACCAAAGCTTCAGATAAAATTTCCTAGAAGTTCTTAAAAAGGAAGCAAAATTCCCAAAATTTTCAGAAAAATCTTGATTATTAGAGGAGGCTATTGCTGTTGCCCCAGTTCTCAAAGCCGTTGCACCCTTGTAAATAGTCCAGGCGGAGAAAGGGGGTATCGTCTCCTGAACGCGAAATTTATGACAGATTCAGTTTAGTCAATCTTGGGGAGCTGATTCCGAAGATCTGTGTTACATGGTTAAATTCGTGTCTAAGGACCACGCGGATTTAGGGCGCCCCCTAATTATTGTTTCTCAAATCCGCCCTTGCCTATCAGTATGAAAGATCGACAAAGTAATCGAGTAAAAACATAGGTTCCTTGCTACACGATTCAGTAATCGAAGACAACGGTCATCGCCTGCCCGCAGCTGCTAAGTTCACTTTCTTGATCAAAAAACACTCAACCATTTTTTGACAAAATTCATGACAGAATCTGGCCAAATCATGTTGTATATTGTACCACGTGATCTGTTTTAACACGGTTAATAGCAAAGTGTTATGTAGAGACAAATTATAATGAAATTTGTAAATGTGAGATGAAAATGTAATAACTAAACATGCACTTTTGCTTGCTCAAGGGCGTTCAGAAAATAACAGTTACAAGTTCTCTAAAGTGCACCCCCTCTCAAAACAATGTTAGTTTTAGAGTCAATAATTTTAACCATCTGAAACAAACAAATAAGACAAGGCCTATAGCCATCTGATTCTTGTAAAACAAAAAAGACATGGCCTATAGCCTGACAATCTGATATTCAACCAAATGTTTGCTTTCTCATCTGATTCTTGCTAAACAAAAAAGACATGGCCTATAGCCTGACAATCTGATATTCAACCAAATGTTTGCTTTCTCATGTGATTCTTGTAAAACAAAAAGGTATGGCCTATAGCCTGGCAATCTGACATTCAACCAAACATATGAGCCAAACATCATTGCTTTCTCATCTGA
>NW_027019698.1:7440132-7454008 GCF_013076305.1 Rhopilema esculentum | reverse complement strand
AAATGTCCAATGGCAAGGTCAACATTCGATAAAGCAGTTTTGAACAGGTCTTTTACTTTTGTCTTATTCGAATCGGCTCCGTGATCATGTGTTGTGGCATCTGGTTCTTCAAAGTACAGCGCAACAAATGTGACATTTTTGCATTTCTCAAGCCACTTGACAGCCGTGTCAACTCTTTTATTGAAGTTCAATGATTTTTTGCTATCCTTTACGTAGGGAGGTGAGCCTGAATTTGATAAGGCACAGAATGTTAACAAGATTCGTCATAATATGCTAGATGATTCACTATGACGGTTATTATGACTCAGAACTAAGGCAAAATTACGATATTACAGTTAAAATTAATCAAGCTGATTTAGCTTATATGTTATGTCAGCTTGCATTACTGCGTTCCTCATTACCGCTCACCTAGCTACTTGAGAGAGTTTTAAAAAAGAGTTCAATATTTTTCTCCGATAGCCAGACTTATTTCAAATTTATTCAAACCAATGACTGATAGCAACTAGTGGTGTCAGTAATTATGTCAGGGCTGACTTCAAAAGCTAAACTAATACACATAGGCGAGGGAGCAACCTTGTCAGAAAAGCGTTGAAGTATCGTTATATTTATTTCAGACTTAAAGGAGAGGTTCAAAAATTCAATTAAAGTTCTTTTTATCAATCAAAAAGGTAGCAGCTCATGGAATAGGTATCATGGAATGTCTTTTTCTTTTCCACATCAATTTGGTATCTAATGCAAATTTTCAAAAGTACCCACAATACAAAAACTGCTTCTGTAGTAGGGGAATATTTGACCAGAGAAGTTTCTTATACTAAAATTCAGGGCCGCTTAGAGCCATGCCGGGCCCAGGTGCAGGCAGAATGCTTGGGCTCCATCCTACCTAAAAAAATAATCTTTAAATGTGCTTAGTATGGATTGAAAATTTGCAAAATTTCTTTACTTACTTTCCACTTAAATTCGTAAAGCATTGTAAGACTTTTCAAATGCTATTACCATTGTTGTTTACAGTCATATTTCAAATAGAGACATTTAAATTACCAGCGGGCCCCTGTTTGCTTACGAGCCCATGGGTAATTGCCCCCTTGTTCCCCCTTCTCGGTGGGCCTGCTAATATTCAAACTTACACTTAATAACTGCCCTTCACAGGTTTCACTAGACTAAAATGAATACGAATGTAAGGTTTTCACCTACCCTCGAATGTGAGGTTTGCACGTGTTCCATTCCATGTGACTTCATATCCAGGCCAGTAGCCAACACCACTTAAAAAACCTTGCTTCTGATTTGTAATCCACAATGGTTCTGCTTTGTTCCACCACCGCTCGTCTTTTACTCCTGGTTCAAAAATGGTTCCATTGGTTGGATCAAACATCCTATTATCAATAATCCCATGATTTTCCGGGTAAAGTCCAGTAACTATGCTTTGATGGTTTGGATACGTATTTGTTGGAAAAACGTTCTTCACATAGTCGACTGTAACTCCATTTTCTATCATTGTATGCAAATTGGTCATATTATAACCTTCATAATTTTTATAGTCCCAACGAAAACCATCGACTGATATTAATATTACTCGTTGCCTTGTCTCATTCCGAGCTGCCAAGCAAATGGCACTGGTGCAAAGCAATGTCCATGTTATGGTGACTTGTAACGATGTTCGCTGTTTGCTCTAGAAATTTTAGTTGAAATACATTAACTGTAAAGAATCAGCTTAAGAAAACTGGTATTAGGAAGTTGATCTTTCACAGTCCAAATTTTTCTTTATTTTAACTACTTGCTTTGAACATATGATTTGTATGATGTTATCCCAAACTATCAGCATATCCACACATTGTTTCGTTGTTTTCGAGGATGATATAATGTGTTCGCATATAAGCTGGAGAAACATTTGACATAAGCTTGGAATGTGCTCGATAAAAAGCCACTCGCATTAGCACAAGTTTCTCACGTATAGATAACAAGTTGCTTTTACAAACTTTGCAATTCGATGCAAATTTGTAAGGTACTTAGTTGTTTTTTCTCTGACATCCAAGTTTCTGATTTCATTTAAAATATCTAGTAATTTCTATAAAAACAGACAGGTCCTAAGAAAAAAGTTATAACTAGGAAATTAATACTATCGTCAATTGAATGTTGTCATTGTTAATTTTGCTATAACATCTACAGAAATTTGAAAGATCATGCAGGTAGAATGCGTCTTATACCTTTGAAGAGCTGCAAAATTCTTTTAAGCCCATTATTTGTATTTGTGTTAACGGTTAATGGCACTAGAATATTTAGATTATAAATGCAAAAGACTTACAGAAATCTTTCCCGCTTCCATACCTGCTAAAGCATCCAACAGTTGTTTGGGTGAGTAGCCAGTAATTTGACGATTCTTTTGATCAATCAACCATGAATGTGGATACCCACGGCCACCTAAGAGACTTGGAAAAGTACAAAAGATTGGCAAGATTTAGAGCAAGGTTTAGCATCAGCATCGAAATTCTTCAGTTTATTTTCCATAGAGCCCTAGCGATTTTTCCAGTATTTCAACAAATAAATCAATTTTCGAAACTCCACAAACGAAGGACTTTCGGATCTAGGGGCTTGTAGACATAGTTTGGTATCTTTGAAGAAAGAAGTCAGCTTGATTTTGGTGCAAAGTATTCAGCAGTTGTTTGCATAAAATAATGTCTTGATTTTGAAGAAGGGGGGATTCAGGGGTAGCTTTGTGTTTGAGTTTGAACTATCAAAGCCAAGCTGTCTCCGTTCCAGGGGACTGCGCACGTGTCGAGGCCGCCATGAAGTTGCGCACTTTTTGTTTTCTGTGCCCAGTGCGCGCATTATGAAATAAACAAAATGCAACGAGGCATTGGCCTAATGGCGGACTTGAAGTAGAATGGTACATAATCTAGCATAGCGTAGCGAACCAATGAATTGCCATAATGTGGAACGATTTATCAATGGCATTGGCCTTCTAAGAACGTGAACAGTAAAAGCAATGCAGCAACTAACTGTCAATTCTTTGATTAATTTCCTACGCACGTCAGCGTTAGTGATATTTTATTACACGTTCTCGATATCGCTCACGTTTTACAACAAATGGATGATGAAGGTAAGGACTAGGATTTCTACCAACTTTCATTGAGTGTGTTTAATTCAACATTCGAAATTAAAGATAAACACGCATTTTTTTTTAAGAAACACATATATCAGCCCGGGGTGTTTTCTGGTCATCGTGTGATGTGAACCATTTCAGAATCAAAATGTCTGGTCAAATGTCTTTGGGAGATACTTGGTTTCCACTTAAAATTCAAAAAAAACTAATGCAAACCTGTCACCTACATTTTTATAAAATATATGAATATTAGCTGTTCCAGTTCAGTTGACCATTTCTTCTAATATAGTTACTTTTGAAAAAGAAGAAAACGATTCTTGCCATTTTTAGATGTTTTGGTTGAAAAGTCTACCACTGGATTTCTCACCAGTGTATATCACAAGCCAACTTTTACATACGGTGGAATTCATTTTCCCAAAACAACGCAAGGTCAACCTTGTCAAAACTTTAGTACATAGGACACTAATGATCTGCTCAAAAACTAAACTTAACGTTGAACTAGAAAAACTAAAATTGATCTTTCTAAACAACAGCTGTCCAGAAGATGTCATTTTGTCTTATGCTTAGGATAGGATCACTTGTTTTTGGCTTTTCAGAAGTTTGGTCCACAACAGTGCTGTGGTTTTTCTTAAACTACCATGACACTTCCTTGCAATTCGGCAGTCAGATTAAATATTTCTCTCAAAATATTTCTTTGCTGTCAATCCTAGGAGAGCCCTTCCATCCATTCAAAAGGATTGCATTCCTACCACCCAAAAGAGAGTTCTGCTGTTTATGAATCTAGTACCAGTGTGATTCTGGCTACCCAAAGATTGGGGGATATGATAAAACAACATGTTCCTTCAAACATAAGAAACAAAACTGCCCCTTAAAGAGAACAGCCTCCTTGATCTTGTAGGTCTAGAAACACTGTTAAAACAAGTGATTCTGCCATCAGTCAACATCTTTTAGAGAACTCATATTGTGCAAAACTCTAGAATGATAACATTTTTCAGTTATTTGAGAGCCTGGTCATCTTTCCTTCTAGCAGTTTTCGAATCAATCTACATACGAAGGAAAAAGCTGCCATTGTGTAGACAGAAGAAATTTGTTTTCTCTCTTTGACTCCAGTGGTAGGGGTGTACCGGATCAGGATTTTCAGAATCCGGCCGGAACTGGATTTACCGGATTTCTTCGTGGAATATCCGGCCGGATTTTACCGGATAATCTGGCCATTTATGGATGTTTCAGTGATAAAAAGTTTTGAACCATTTTGCGAAAAAATGTATAGCGAGAAGATCAAAGAGACCAATTCAAGGTTGCCAAATTGAATTTACAAACGAAGGCTAAACTGGTGAGTAATTTAAGCCAAAATGCTCACAAAAAGGCCAAATCAATAACTTTCTCAAGATTCCATCGTGCAGGCACTGGCTATATTTCTACGCTTGTGACTGTTAGATAATTTTTTAACTTAGATAAGAATCTTACTTTTTTCTAAAACCCTTTGCTAATATCAAGATAATATTTAGGTTAGGTGATGAAATTTGAAATTTGGTTAACACTTTGTAGTTAACTACTATTTCCATGAATGTAGTAATTACTCATTAATTTTAGACGTTCTGCTGAAAAGGCCAACAAGGTCAAATTTAAGAAGTAAGAAAAAAACAATTTTTCCAGGCAATCTAAATCTAAAAACCAAAAATGAAAAATTTGGCCGAAAAAGCCAATCTGGCAACCCTGGACCAAATTTGTGAATTATATCATCCAGTCTTCCTGTTTCGTGATGATGAGCACTTTCATTTCAAATCTATTTTCAAGGCGCTTGTTTTATCGTCGATCTTGTTTAGTTTTGGAAAATCCATTTTTAATCACTGTATGAAGAGAGTCTGACTTGGTTTTCCAAATTTTCTTAGTTATGATTAAAATTCTGGAAAATCCGGCAACTGGCTGGATTTCGGAAACAAATCCGGCCGGAACCGGATTTTCAAAAAATCAGCGATCCGGCGCCGGATTATCCGGCCTACCGGATATCCGGTACATCCCTATCCAGTGGTAATTTTTCTTTAGGCACGTAGCATTGATTGGATAATTATACTGGTCTTGTGCTTGCGTTTTTCTGATTGGTCTGCTTCAATCCACAAGTGGATATATATTTTTCATCATTCAGACCATTATTCTAACCTGTTATGTTCTGAGGAGTGTCAGACAAAAAAGCTTTTAACCAATTTGTTATAAAATGTTTTTCTCAAAGCCATTTTCTGTACTGCCAAAATAGTAGTTTTTTTCCATCCAAACTGAGCCTTTTTTGAAAATGCATGTTTCTTGAATCAAAAATGACTTATCCAACTCAGGATTGCAAAAAAGCATATAGAATATAAAGCCAAAATTTATAGTGATAAATGTTGCAGTATTTTCATAAAATTTTCCATACTGAAAGGAAACTACAATATTTAAGAACTGAAAAAGGGTGTAAAAGACCAGAAATCACAAGTTATTAAAAGCTATTGCTGATGAAAAGAATAACAAATTGTTTAGGTTGATCATGATATTTCAGTGAATTTTAAAGTTCTTTTAAAGTGAATTCAAGATCCATTTCTTTCTTGGTTCCAGTAAAATGTTTGCCATACAACTTTTCAAATATTTGTGACAACATAAGAAGGTATTGGTTTGTGGTACTTACTGCAAAGAAGGTTTTTTGGGGCCGAGTTCTTTGAATTAAAAAAAATAATTGTCAATGAAGAATGTCTTTTTGAAGTCTGTGTTTTTAAGAATAAAGTTTTGCACTTACTTACCTCTGCTTGTTTGTGTATTTATTAACTGTTCTGAGAAATTTTTTTAAAATTTTGCTATGGATAAGAGGGAGACATACATAAGGAGTTGACAGGAACCTGGTGAATAATACCTTAACTTTGTGATAAGGATTTAAAAGGATAACATGTTACATTTTGAAATGGATTTGTGTATTTGTTACTTTCCTTAACAGAAAAAATCAGTTTGCTTTATAAAATGTCTACAAACTGGAGATGTCTGCAGGAGGCCTTGAGCATTATCTCATACTATATAATCTTGTGTGAAAATTTTAACAACTTCAATAAATGTCAATCTTTAGCTATCCATTTTTTTATCTTAGTCCTTCAAGTTTCCACTGTTTATATCTGTTGTGCATTACCTTGTGGTTTTCATCTTGGCATCACTTTTCCGGTATGCATCAATAGTACTTTGGAAGAAGAAAAGGACTGTTATTGGCTGGCATGACTACATTAGGAAAATTTTCCCTCCAGGTTTGAATTTTTGATCTTTTGGTTAGTTTTTATTTTTCCTTCAGGTGATGGAGATGATAATAATAATAATATCTTCTTTACAGTTGGTTTGAACAACAGTTGATATGCATAGATAATTATGTAAAACTAATTTATACCAACTATTTATAAACAAAAAGGAAAAAAGTACAATTTTAATCCAGAATGAAACTTTGAACCTTACAAAAAACTTTATTGAATTCATAGCCCTTTTACAGATGCAAATAATTATCAGAGAGGTAAATAGACTTACTTTGCTTAACTGAAACCCAAAGGATCCAAATTGTTGGTTATTTGACTGTATTAATAAAACATGCAAAATTTTTATCAATTTTGCTTTAATTAGGATTATTGTATTATACTGATCTAATTAAAGTTCAACTTCATGATAGATGTTAGCTGTAGGTAAAGGATGCAAAAAGTGGTACTCTGTTTTTTGTCTACAGTTATTCTTTATCTTTTATAGCCATAGCAAGCTCCCTAGACATTGGCTTGTCAAACTGGAGTTTTATGTTCATCACTGTTTCATTGTGAGTATTCTAAATTTACATTGCAGTTCCCAATTACATTTTCCAGATTAGTCTTGTTGTACTTACTGTCAGTTTTTCTTAATGCTATAGCACGAGCACTAGGATTGTTTTCAGTCAAGAAAAAGGTAGCAAAGAATCAACTAGCCTTCATGAACTAGTCATACTGTGATAGTCATTTGATGATTCAACAAAAGCATGTCACCAATGATGTGAGTCACTGATTGATGCATGAGTCAAAAATTTGATTATTGTTTTTTAGCCTTCCTAGAGTACTTTTTCACTAATAATATATTGAAAGGTTTATTTTTTACAAGTCAAATAGCATTAGTTTATTCTCTAATTAGAGCTTGACATAGTTGCTGAAATTGTTTTTTTTGCTTACATAGCTTAGTTGTGCTGCGAAAAAGTCTTGCAGCAGAACTCAATAAATTTATAAATAATCTTCATTTTTTGTCTATATATTGAGTTTTATGTTTCATTTTTTTTCTCATTTGCATTTCATTGATATTTTTATAGGTTAAACAATTTGAACAACCAAATGTAACTACAAAATTGAGCTACAAAGATTTTTGTCATAAGGTCAAAGTAGGCCACATGTAGTTTTGGTTTTCTAGAGGCTTCCTAGATGGCTAGAAATGAAAGATAATTTATTATTTGAAAATAGATGCAAATGTTTTCTACCAGATCTTTGTAATTTATCAAAGAATCTTGGCTATAACTTATTGAATTTGACTTTACAATATTCTTTTAGTTAGTTGTAAAATATATTTAATTTTTAGAGCTGAAGAGCCACAACTATTGCGGAGATGCCCATTTATGTCATATAATAGAATAAAAAAATGATTCTTCGTATTATTTAGTTTTCCAACCCTCAACATTCAAACATTGATTTTACTTATGTTTGTTTCAAGGTACACAATGTCAAAATCTTCATCTATCATTTTTATCCTGTTTTTCTCATTGCTTTTCAAGCTGGAAAAAATGGTATTTAAATTATATTTATATTTTAGTAGTAGGATATGAAAATAGCATAGTTTCATGTACTGTCTATCCTTTTAAATCCATTCCATCTGTTGGTTGACTTTTATTATGTTGATGTTTGTCAAACTTTTAATTTTAAGTTGTATTCTAAAATTGTTATGGCAAATTTATATTGTACACAATGTTTTTGCATCTGTTGTTTATGTTGTATTTCATATTTTGCATCTCCTTCCCCCAGTTATTTGTTGAGCATCTCTGCTATAATAGAACATGTGCACCAACTTTGAATAGATGGAGAGGATAGATGTTGGACTATAAATGCATGATACCTAGCGCCGAGCATGTGTAAGGAGCATAGAAGAAATAAAATCCACTCCATGAGCTGTATTGACCTCTGTTTCTAAAAAATGGGGGACCTTTGCTCCCTGTTCATCCCAGCTCCTATTTCTATTGTTAGAAGTTTGTTTCATAATCTGTGTCCTAGATTTTAGATTAACATTTCTTCAACCTCAGTAGAGAGTATATTTTTAGGGCCATTGCTGTGGAGGAGCGTTGGGGTGTTGTGACACTCCCTTGGAAAACAATTCTGTTGCAAAAGCAAGGAGTTATGGGAACTGAACACTCCCCTTGAGCATGATAGCTAGTGACAGCCCTGTTCAATTATATTATTACATTTATTGTTAAGGCTACTTTGATGTTTATATACATACCTGCTTCCAATGACTTTTGCCTTCTTTTCAAGCGTCCAGCATTGATCATTGTGGTGGGCCTTATTGCTGGTGGACTTCTTATGTTTACTTATGAATCAACACAATTCAATGCATTTGGATTTTTTATTGTAAGTTTTTCAACTTTTCAGTTTTTCTCTCTACCAGAATTGATGTTTCATTATTTTTCCAATTTTAATTATAATTCACATTGACTATCAAAAGAAAATAATTGAAAATGCATAAAAACCAATATATTCCAGATTGCGTTGTCTATTCTGACGTGACAGTGCTCGATGTGCAAAAGCACAGAGCAATATATATAATAAAATAGAATATATACTAGAAATGAGACATGTTCTCCGTTACTCCGAGTTTCGTGCTTACGCACTCACCAGACAGTTTATAGTCTGTCTGATGAGTGCGTAAGCACAAAACTCGGAGTAACGGAGAACATGTCTCATTTCTAGTATATATTCTATTTTATTATAAAAACCAATATATATATTTTTTTGATCTGTGAAGTATTATCTAATAGATTATCAACTTTGTTAACCTTTCATAGTAATGAAAATTTAGTTCACTTCAGTCGTATTTGACTTATGTGGATTGATTTTGCTGCCCAGTAGAAGAGCAAGTTTAATTGATGCAAACAACTCAGCTATTGAAATCTCAAGAACATTTTTTGGAAGATGTTGTTTATATTTTGAAGATAATTGTCTGTCAAATAACCTTAATAGTGAATAATGTTTTCTTATGTCAGTTTATATATTTGTTTGCTTTATCAGGCACTGACAGCTTCTGCAGTAAGTGGCATTAGATGGACAACAGTGCAGCTCTTAATGCAAAAAGAAGCTTTAGGTATGCCTTTACCAGACATATAAGAACAAATGCAGTTTAAGTTTTCTGTGCATTGTTGCCACTTGTCATAGCAATATAACTGTCCTTTGTGGTCCATTGATTTGATTTTGACACTGTGGATGGTAGTATATTCTGTGATTATGACATTTCTAAGGTCCCATAATATATTATTTACTCTACTAATAATATTGCACTATTTTTAGAACAAGAACAACAAGAAAACTGAATATCAGTCAATAGATTCAAAAAAGGTTTTTTAGTGTAGTTAAACTGTACACCTGCTGTTATTTTGTCCACTGTGGTTTCTTTGATAAAGTTTGAAGTGAAAGAGGGATCGTTTCAAACTTTTAATGAAGCTCTTGAATAACCAATTGTTGCTGAAAATATAATCTAAGATCAATATTATTTCAAGGTTCCTATAATCTTACATATTCAATGAGTCTCCTGAGCATTTTAAAGATAAAAAGCCAAGGTTGAGATTTTTCAAAATCCTGTTAAATCTTGCAATAAAAATGCTCCTACTAATCCCTGTTTGCTTTTATATGACGACATATACTATCAAGCAATAATGAATAGAGCTGACTATCATTTTAAAACTACTGTAGACTAAGAGCATTTCAAGGCCTAGTTTATGCAAGCTAAATCAGTATTTTTGCTCACGACAAATAACTGTTTAAATCGCATTCTTTCAATTCAAATGAAGTTTAAAAGTAGACCTAAGAGCTACTGTAGACTACTGTAGACTAAGAGCATTTCAAGACCTGGTTTATGCAAGCTAAATCAGTATTTTTGCTCACGACAAATAACTGTTTAAATCGCATTCTTTCAATTCAAATGAAGTTTAAGAGTAGAACTTCCGATGAAAAGTAATCAAGGTTGTAAAAAAGGAGCATTTCTGTTTGATAGCTACTTGCAGTGCCAAATATTGGCTTATATTTAAGCATGGCTAACAGATATTTTCGAATAAACCCTAAAAGAAGATTTGATTGACTCATTTACTTTTCACCAATGTTTAACATAGCAGTTTAGAATGTTTCGCTCATTGAGTTTAAGTAACCTCGTCATAAATCTTTTTTTGCTTTTTTTCTTAACATAATTGCTCTTGATCGAGGCGTACTGCATATCGCTGGTCTATGTTTTCTTTTGTAGGCCTACACAGTCCCATTGACACAATTTTCCATCTACAACCAGTAATGGCACTAAGCCTTCTTCCTTTGTTCTTTGTTATAGAAGGTGAGCAACTACTATACTATATCTAAATAACTTCTATCTTTAGCATTGCTTGAACCTGTTATCGCTGATTTCGCTGTATTTTCACGTAGTTTTGGCCCTTGACTAAACCGGTATTCGAAATCTCTGCGATGCAATTTCATGTAATTAGTATCAGGTTCATAATTAGTACTACAGAGCAAAAATCACGATTTAGCGTATATATATACACCTTTTGAACTGTTTACTTTTTAAACTGTAATGTTGCTATTGCGTTTTTTATACTGTCTCTAAAATTTGTGATAGCTTTTTGAATTGCTTTTGAGCGAAGGGTTTTCGCGTTTCAGGTGAAGGCTTAGGCTTTGTATTTTTCTGAGATAACACTTGTGTACTACCCCCTTTGTCACATTCACCGTATAATGATAGCATGTCCTTTCAAGTCGTTTTCTTGGAAGCTAGAAACAAGCTGCTACTATCATATTTTCATTAATTCATTTAAAACATGGTTGTGTTTGCAAAGGGACATGGGCTGCTGAACAAATCAGCAGTACATTTTCTTTATGTTTCTCTCTGATTTGCGTTAAATCTCCATCGTATTTATCAGGTCCAAGCATCGCAGTTTCAAAGCAACTATGGCGGGCGCCATCATGGCATATTGCTGGAATATCATTATTAAAAGTGTTTCTAGGCGCTTGCCTTGCATTTATGCTGAGTGTCTCAGAGTATCTATTGGTGTCAAATACATCTGGCCTTGCTCTTGCTATTGCTGGGATCTTTAAGGTGCCAACTATTAATGTTTATTGAGTTTACTATACACATTTTATAATTTGTTGATCGTATTAATAATAATAATGGTATGCTTTTAATTATACTATGAAAACACGTGATTCCTATGATTCAACAAGGTCGATGTTCCAGCTTTCGTCCATAATATTTTTCGGAGGACTGGGTTTCCTGTGAATTTACATAATCGGTAAATTTAGGTCTTGATAACTTCATTGGTTATTTGATATTTGCATTATGATAGTCATACTAACTTCAGGTCTTCCTGGTCATTACTTTATATTTATATCCAGTGTTAATGCGTTTACTTGTCTTTCCTTCCCTGTGGTTTTATCTTTCAAGTATTCAAGTTTTCACCCTAAAATCATCATGTTTTTTCTTTTGATACTGATAAAAAATCTTATATTTAAACTCCACCAAAGCCATATAGATAAACTCTTTTTCATTGAAGGAAATTTGTACTTTGACGATTGCAACCGAATTTGGAGGCGATCAGCTAAATGTATTGAATTTCATTGGATTAGTTATCTGTATGTCGGGTATTGGTGTACATGTTTATTTCAAAGCTCTTAAAGGTAGGTTGTCCTTTTTATATTCTTTCATTATCCATTTTCAGTTGTGGTTGAAAGGGTCTGGACCGTAACATTTTATAAATATTGTTGGTACTGGTCTCCTATGATTTGTTGTTTATGTTTCCATGAACTTCATTAGCAAAATTTTAACATAACATTTCAACATAAAATCTCATCTCTGGTCCAAAAGATGTTTCGAAAAAACCAAAACCTCTTCCTCTGCACAATCTTCTCGGTAAATTCACCGGTAAAGTCTCCTCGGTAAATTCACCAATTCAGTCCAAGAACTTTGCCAAATTTCTCCTTTTTAGGGCTTTTAACTTCAAAACCCGTGACCTTCTGCTCCTCCTTATACCCTGCCTTGATTCAGACTAAAATAAACAAACGCCTTCTCTTTCCTTGCCTCTTTTCCCGTGTTAGGGCTTTGCTGTAGGGCTCTGGGCCTCTCCCTAACATTAAAGGCATTTGACATGCATAAGTACAGCGAATCCAAAAATAACTTAAGCCAAATTGGCCACAGCACGCGCACAAGAATGCTGTTCTTTATTTCTTACCCTTTGTTTTAGTCTCGATATGTATTGATCTAAAATGTATACATTCTCTTTGAAAATAAACCTTGAAAATATCAAATAAAGCATCACATCAACATATTTCCCTTGCTTAATATTTGTCACTCTTCTCTGTCCTTATTATTCCGCTGTATGCAGCTTATCATAAACTATTTTCATATCGAAACAACTTTATTTTTTATGCCATTTTTTCTTTGTACGCTCTTATTATCTACATCCTGTTTGAAAATAATCTTTGAAAACATCAAATACAGCATCACAGCAAATCATTTCACTTTCTTAGTATTTGGCACTCAACACTCTCTCTCTTTATGACTTCCGCTGTATAGAGCTTATCATACTATTTTTACCTGTCAAATCAACGTTATTGTTAATGCTATTTTAAATGCCTATTTTTTAAGGCTTAGCTTATTTTCAAAGCTAGTTACACCTTCTAATTCTAGCGTGCTTAATGGGTATAAAAGATTATAAAGTTTATTCTTGTATGTCCTAGATGCGCTTCACATTTTGTTTACAGATAAATTTACTGTGAGCGTCTACATGAAAAGTTGATACCTCTAATTCAAAGTTATTTCAGCCTACCTTTTGCTTAAATGATCAGATTTGTTTCAAAAGTTAACAAGATTTGCACTTATTACCCATGTATTTGAACTCTTCGGTATGAGGTAGACCACATAAGATTGTATCTCATTTGATTTATACTGATCTTAATGTTGCGGTCCTTCTAAGAACATTGACCTGGTAGCTCATGTCAAATTTTAGGCTTTTGCAAATCTAAGCCAGCTAAAAAAGGAATATTGAATGTCGAGACACAGCAGTAAGGGTTATTCCGATTTTAATGTTCTAATGAATTAAGGAGTTCATATAGTTAGCCCTGTTGTGAATCATAGGTCCAATTTGTTTTATAATCAGATATCCGTCTGTAGAAATGACTTAACATATTTAGCTAGAATACCTAATATAAGTAGTCTAACCAAGCCGAATATACCCAGAGATGACGCTTGGCTGACAAATAGGATTTCATAGGTTTATTAGTGTGCACATATTGTATCACGTTTTTTCTGGTTGGTGACCGAATGCCCCGTTCTAAATTGTTTAAAGATTTTATCAAGGTCGAAGCGTGTCAAATTGATGATCTTATAGTTGCTATCAGCAAGAATTAAGAAAAAGCAGCTATCACTTTATGATGTTCTTCTTCTTTTTTCTTTTCTCTTTCAAATTATTTTTCTCTCCCTTTCTTCTTTCTTTCTCGCTTTGTCTCCACTTTCTCACTTTCTTCTTTCCTTTTT
>NW_027019698.1:7390987-7440032 GCF_013076305.1 Rhopilema esculentum | reverse complement strand
CATTCACCGTATAATGATAGCATGTCCTTTTAAATCGTTTTCTTGGAAGCTAGAAACAAGCTGCTACTATCATATTTTCATGAATTCATTCAAAACATGGTTGTGTTTGCAAAGGGACATGGGCTGCTGAACAAATCAGCAGTACATTTTCTTTATGTTTCTCTCTGATTTGCGTTAAATCTCCATCGTATTTATCAGGTCCAAGCATCGCAGTTTCAAAGCAACTATGGCGGGCGCCATCATGGCATATTGCTGGAATATCATTATTAAAAGTGTTTCTAGGCGCTTGCCTTGCATTTATGCTGAGTGTCTCAGAGTATCTATTGGTGTCAAATACATCTGGCCTTGCTCTTGCTATTGCTGGGATCTTTAAGGTGCTAACTATTAATGTTTATTGAGTTTAATATACACATTTTATAATTTGTTGAGCGTACTATTAATAATAATGGTATGCTTTTAATTATACTATGAAAACACGTGATTCCTATGATTCAACAAGATCGATGTTCCAGCTTTCGTCCATAATATTTTGTGGAGGACTGGGTTTCCTGTGAATTTACATAATCGGTTAATTTAGGTCTTGATAACTTCATTGGTTATTTGATGTTTGCATTATGATAGTCATACTAACTTATATTTCTATCCAGTGCTAATGCGTTTACTTGTCTTTCTTTCCCTGTGGTTTTTATCATTCAAGTATTCAAGTTTTCACCCTAAAATCATCATGTTTTTTCTTTTGATACTGATAAAAAATCTTATATTTAAACTCCACCAAAGCCATTTAGATAAACTCTTTTTCATTGCAGGAAATTTGTACTTTGACGATTGCAACCGAATTTGGAGGCGATCAGCTAAATGTATTGAATTTCATTGGATTAGTTATTTGTATGTCGGGTATTGGTGTACATGTTTATTTCAAAGCTCTTAAAGGTAGGTTGTCCTTTTTATATTCTTTCATTATCCATTTTCAGTTGTGGTTGATAAGGTCTGGACCGTAACATTTTATAAATATTGTTGGTACTGGTCTCCTATGATTTGTTTTTTATGTTTCCATGAACATCATTAGCAAAATTTTAACATATCGATCTCATCTCTGGTCCAAAAGATGTTTCGAAAAAACCAAAACCTCTTCCTCTGCACAATCTTCCAAAGTCTCCTCGATAAATTCACCAATTCAGTCCAAGAACTTTGCCAAATTTCTCCTTTTTAGGGCTTTTAAACTTCAAAACCCGTGACCTTCTGCTCCTCCTTATACCCTGCCTTGATTCAGACTAAAATAAACAAACGCCTTCTCTTTCCTTGCCTCTTTTCCCGTGTTAGGGCTTTGCTGTAGGGCTCTGGGCCTCTCCCTAACATTAAAGGCATTTGACATGCATAAGTACAGCGAATCCAAAAATAACTTAAGCCAAATTGGCCACAGCACGCGCACAAGAATGCTGTTCTTTATTTCTTACCTTTTGTTTTAGTTTCGATATGTATTGATCTAAAATGTATACATTCTCTTTGAAAATAAACCTTGAAAATATCAAATAAAGCATCACATCAAAATATTTCCCTTGCTTAATATTTGTCACTCTTCTCTGTCTTTATTATTCCGCTTTATGCAGCTTATCATAAACTATTTTCATATCGAAACAATTTTATTTTTATGCTATTTTTTCTTTGTACGCTCTTATTATCTACATCCTGTTTGAAAATAAACTTTGAAAATCAAATACAGCATCACAACAAATCATTTCACTTTCTTAGTATTTGGCACTCAACACTCTCTTTTTATGACTTCCGCTGTATAGAACTTATCATACTATTTTTACCTGTCAAATCAACGTTATTGTTAATGCTATTTTAAATGCCTATTTTTTAAGGCTAAGCTTATTTTCAAAGCTAGTCACCTTCTAATTCTAGCGTGCCTTATAGGTATGAAAGATTTGAAAGTTTATTCTTGTATGTCCTAGATGCGCTTCGCATTTTGTTTACAGATAAATTTACTGTGAGCGTCTACATGAAAAGTTGATACCTCTAATTCAAAGTTATTTCAGCCTACCTTTTGCTTAAATGATCAGATTTGTTTCAAAAGTTAACAAGATTTGCACTTATTACCCATGTATTTGAACTCTTCGGTATGAGGTAGACCACATAAGATTGTATCTCATTTGATTTATACTGATCTTAATGTTGCGGTCCTTCTAAGAACATTGACCTGGTAGCTCATGTCAAATTTTAGGCTTTTGCTCTAAGCCAGCTAAAAAAGGAATATTGAATGTCAAGACACAGCAGTAAGGGTTATTCCGATTTTAATGTTCTAATGAATTAAGGAGTTCATATAGTTAGCCCTGTTGTGAATCATAGGTCCAATTTGTTTTATAATCAGATATCCGTCTGTAGAAATGACTTAACATATTTAGCTAGAATACCTAATATAAGTAGTCTAACCAAGCCGAATATACCCAGAGATGACGCTTGGCTGACAAATAGGATTTCATAGGTTTATTAGTGTGCACATATTGTATCACGTTTTTTCTGGTTGGTGACCGAATGCCCCGTTCTAAATTGTTTAAAGATTTTATCAAGGTCGAAGCGTGTCAAATTGATGATCTTATAGTTGCTATCAGCAAGAATTAAGAAAAAGCAGCTATCACTTTATGATGTTCTTCTTCTTTTTTCTTTTCTCTTTTCAAATTATTTTTCTCTCCCTTTCTTCTTTCTTTCTCGCTTTGTCTCCACTTTCTCACTTTCTTCTTTCCTTTTTCCCTTTTTTCCTTCTTTCTTTCGTTACTTCCTTTTTTCTTCATCCCATCCTTGTTTCCTTCCTTCCTTCTTGTTCCATCCAGTCCATCCTTCCTTCCCTCCTTCTTTCCTCCTTCCTTCCTTCTTATTCCATCCTTTCCTTCCTTCCTTACATCTTCCTTACATCCCTCCTCCCTTCCTTCCTTCCTTCCTTCCTTCCTTCCTTCCTTCCTTCCTTCCTTCCTTCCTTCCTTCCTTCCTTCCTTCCTTCCTTCCTTCCTTCCTTCCTTCCTTCCTTCCTCCCTTCCTTTATACTTCCCTTCCTTCCATCTCTCCTTCCTGCCTTCATTCCTCTCTACCTTTCTTCCATCCTTCATTCTTCCATTTCTTCCTTCCTTCCTTCCTTCCTTCCTTCCTTCCTTCCTTCCTTCCTTCCTTCCTTCCTTCCTTCCTTCCTTCCTTCCTTCCTTCCTTCCTTCCTTCCTTCCTTCCTTTTTCTTCTCCTCACATTTTCTTTCATTCCATTCTTGTTTTCTTCTTTATCTATATTTTTACTTCTCTTCATCTGTATCTTTATATTTTCAAAAATTTGGAATATTTTCGATTACTACACATTTTGCAGTTTTTAGTCACTGTAAAATTGTTTTTCACCGATACGTATATCAAGCCAACAATCCAGCTTATTGAAAATTTTTCTCGTCCAAGGTGTCATGATTTTTATGATTTACAGAAATAGGTTATCCTCGACGAACCAACAAATCACATTACCCATATATCTTAGTAGTTTCTCTTTCTGCAACTATTCTTCTTTCATTTGATATTCAGCTCTTCTTACTATTTTAGAGCCTAAAGTGGGAGAAGATGGAAATATTTTGAAGAATGGAAATGACAGCTTATCTTCTAGAAATGTTGAGTATTTACCCATGCTAGAAAGCAATTTTGATGAATTTTCAGACGATGATGATGATGTTGTTTTTGAGAGTACTTATAGCTAATAAAGTAATTTATAAATTTATTTTCTTGGAAACAAGGATATGGTGAAATGATAGAGTTTTGTAATATCTATAAAATTGTATTTGATAACAGACAGTTTTTTATTGAATGTTCTGTGTAATTGAAAACTATCTTTGTAATTGTGACATATTTTTTGCCAAAGCTAATTTTAAATAACATGCACTATAAAGGAAATATATATGTATACATATTCTAAATATATATTATGTTATTGGGGGTCAGTTTTCATGGGCTATATAAAATAAATTTGAAAGGGTTTGGAAGACTTAGTGTTTTTGCGAATTCCGTCTCAGTCTCACTCTATCAAATCATACGAATTTTTTATACAGGATTAAACACTTCTACGTTTCTCATGCTATCAATATTTGTCCTGATAAACGTAAAATGAAAGTAATGTACCAAAACCTTTTAAAAGTATGTATAAAAGAATGTATAGTTAAAAAACATTTACATCAACTTCATTAACATTATATATTATATATTTAAAAGAAGAAAGTTGAGGTAAATGTTTGCTTAAGATCAGACGGTAAAATCACATGTATATCACAGTGGGAGGTTTTTAAAACAGACACTGTAGTGAAACGTATAGGTTGCATAACAACTATTACTGTCTGTTGCTTGATGATTTGTTTAAGTCTTTAACTCTAGAGAGAATCCTTTTAGACACAAATAATTTGCTTTGCATTTTGTTGTCTTTTTTATCATGTATGTGTGGAGATTTTAAAGATAAGACAGCTTGGGGCAATTTGAGGGAACCTTGACTATACTTATTTTTAATGATAGGTAAATATGTGAGAGATGGTAGTAAAGTTGATCAACCCCTTTTTTCATAAAAATAGTAAAATTGATCGTCCATAACTATGCAAGAAGCTCCCTCTATACCAAATCCCGCCTTTAACTGATAATCGACAGGGAGTCAGAAGCTAAGCTTTCAATATCAGCCAAGACAGCAATCGTTATAAGGAAGCATTGTTGCAGAGAGTCCTTTCATTAATCACAAAAGCCTTTTTAGAAATAAAAGGAGATGGATTTTGTTTTGAAGGGTACTTTTTGCATGTTTTATCAAAGTTCGAAGGCCTTTGACGCCAGTGCCCCCTGATTGCACAGCCCGTGGCTATTAGAATTTTTCTTTTATTTAGTGGGGTTTTTACTATAAGGCAACTTTTCTTTGCTCAATAATTTTAAGAATTACCGAAACCAGGTGCACATATATGAAAATATTTTATAATACTCATTCGATGTATAGGATCAGCTATGCAATCTGTTGATGAAATTTATGTAATGGTATTAATATTGATTAATATTGATGGTATTAATATTGAAAATTGACAGTCAGCATCCTCGTGACAACGGCGATTCAGGTGGTAGAACCTAATAAACTCACTTATCGCTAGTTTATGGGGCTAGTGAATGCTTAGAATTTCACTTGTGTCCTAAGCCATCGATTTGTTGCCTCTAGAGGCGTTTTTAGATTCATCAATTTTAACGTAAGCATAAACTAAAGCAGTGCAACGGCTACATTGAATGGTTTTTAGAATTACATAGTTCTTTTACTGAGCTTGACCCTGGGTTATTACTAAGATAGATTAGCATCGCGTACTACACAACCCCTACCGCATAACCTTTCATTCGTGCAATTTCTAAATGCATGGATTACGCTTACAAAATTCAAGTCTGTTGTTATCTCGTGGCAGCCTCAATGGCTGTCAGCTATTATGTAAGCAATAAAAATATCTAAATTCAACGGACATACCCTAATGTCAGCATTCAAGCTCACAGAATTACTGTTACTTGAATGTCATTTTTTATAAACGTTTGAGCTTCGTCAACCTCTGGGTGACGTTCGTTTTCAGTTCTGCTGCTAACTTCAGTTTCAGTTACATTGCTAACATAACTACATAACGGCCTACTCATTTCATTGTCGCTGCTTATGACTTTATTCGTCACATCGACAATATCGTCATTCTTTTTCTCATTTATTGAGGAGTACGCTTCTTCATTAATTGTGACGTGATCCACTTGACCTAATTGATTCTCTTCCTCTTTATCATTGCCATAGTCATAGTCATTGCCACCAAGTATTTCGTCATCTTTCCTAGGGGTATCGGTGCTATTTTTTCCACTATAGGAACAGTTTTCATGCACGTTTTCAAAGTAGCCGTTTGCTTTTCCAGTATCATCATTATCGCTGAAGTTATGTTCTTCTTCATCGTGATCATTATTGTCGTCTTCATCAACATCATCGTCGTTGTCATCGACACCGTCGTCGTCATCGTCGTCGTTATCGTCGTTGTTTTCCACACCGTCGTCGCCGTCATCGTCATCTTCAACGTCGTCGCTATCATCGTCGTTTCCATCGTCGTCGCTATCATCATCGTTGTCATCGTCGTCGCTATCATCGTCGTCGCTATCATCGTCGTTGTCATCGTCGTCGCTTTCATTGTCGGTGTCATCGTCGTTGCTGTCATCGTCGTCGTCATAGTCGTCATCGTTATCTTTGTCCTGTTGGTCATCGTCGTTTTCGATTTTCTTTTCGTCATCATTTTTATTAAGACTGCAATTCTCTTCTCCATGGTGTTTGTCACAGTTGTCTTCTTCATTAACGATAGACTCACCATCACCTGATGCTTCTTCATAATTTTCCCCTATGCATTTTTTGTCCTCTTTCGCAAGTTCCCTCTTTATCACTTCTTCTGTCCTCGTTTTATCCTTCCCTGAATACAAATTTGTCTCACTTTTGGGGTCTTGAGTTGAGCTTTGATTTTTTTCAAGCATGTGGTCACTATAACTGTGATCATTTTCATTATGAAAATTTATATCTGCTGCTTGATGAACATTTCCTTTCTTGTCGTCTTCCATCTTATTCGTGTGTTTAGCAATTTCTTTTGTTTTGAAATCTTCATCTGTGTTAATTATACCGTCATTTAAAACTTTTATGATTCTCGATGACTTTTGAACACTCTTTAGACTGTCTTCAACTTCTCCAATATACTTTCCAGCTTGGTACTTTCTAGCTCCACTCTGTGGAGAATTAGAGCTCAGTATGACTTCAATTTCTACTGACTCCTCTAACTCCGATGGTGTTGGATATGGATATATTTCTGTATCACCAAATTCATTATCTTCTTGGCTTTTAGGAGCAAAATTCAAGTCCGTTTCCTCATGTGATGCAACCATCTCGGCAAACCGATTTTCTGCTACCGAGTAAGGAACTATTTCCGACACTTCATTTTGGACAGTACTTGCGTCATCACCTATGCCATCCTCGTGTTCAGAAGGAGGCACAAACTTGTCTTCGGTTTGATTATTAAATGGTGTAAACTTTTCTATGGATATTTCATCTTTACCGTTGAGCTTGATGGTACTTGAATCAAAACCCTGGTTTTCAACAGCACCAAGATGTTGTCCACTGCAAGGATAATTAAATACGCATACACCTTCAAAGAAAACTTACAGAAAATGAATTGCATCGCTTTTCCAATGCTGAAACTCAAACCATAGTAACTTCGACAGATGTTCATTTTTTTAAGCTATGTGACATAACTGCCCCCAAGAGTTTTACGAATACTGTTGGTTGGTAGGGTTTCAAGATAAAGGCTTTAGAATCAGTCCTTGATTAGACTACCGTCCAACGCTCTAAGGTCGTTTCCTCAATATAGAAAGTGTGTTCGAAAGATTTTGCTTACGCCTTTTTTGCAGTATAAAAAAGGAATTTCATATAAGAACAACATATATTTTTAACCTGAAGTAATTAAGTTGGACTGTGGAAGAAAACACCCCCCCCCCCACAAACAAGTTTTCAAGACTTCCAACGTTTCCCTTGTCCCTCGTCAATTGCCAGTCATTCATAATTGACCTGCATGTTCACACCTTTCTTGGAAAACGAACAATGAAGGAATTAAATTTGCACAAAGATGAATCAAACTCAGATGGCCTAAAATAAACAGCAATTTCAAACTGACTTCAGAATATCACGAGTGGTCGATATTTTTGTCACAAAATCGTCAAGGGAATGTGCAGGTTCTTGTCTCATCGTGAAAAGGCAATTATGACATATTATCTTTATTTTGAAAAGCCTATAACTGTCTCTGTTAATATACAGTTGAAACTTACGATAATCGTGTTTGCTTCCGATTTAACCGATTCCGAAGTCGGCCACAAATACCAGTTAAACATCCCATCTCCAGTTGAAAACCCAACAGTATCAAATAATTTTCTTCGACCCTGGATCATCCCACTCACATATGTTTATGAGCTACGACTATGCTTTGGACTCCAGGTTTCTGGTAGTTTGGACCACGTCGATTCAACAACAAGTGAAAAGGTGAATGCATCTTTCTATTCAGAAAAATGTTGTTTGCTTAATGAACTGTTCTTGTATTTAATGTTTGCTTGATTGTTTGCCAAACTCTTTGGGACTTTGCCCACATATTCTTTGTAATCCTCACTTTGTTTTGATTTCAGCTAGGCTAAGTTTCCAATTTCGTTTTTCTGCTTCTCCCAGTCTCAGAAACAAGGCCAGTCAGGAACCTTAGGATCACCTGTTAGTCCCAGGAGGGGTATTTTAATACATTTCGGATAGGGGTGCTCAGGTTGGGGTAAAAACCATCAACCCTAAAAAATTTATTGCACAAAAATAGACACAAATACTAATTTTTCTCATCCTGCACAAAAAGGTTGTCATATTCAAGACCCAAAAAAATTATTCATAATTTTTTTATAAGCAAACAAGGAACTAAGTGAGATGAGAGCATCAGAGATCTGTAAATCTAGACCATTATAGATTTTTACAGCTTCTGATAAGTAATGTACGTGGGCAACAGTCCAAACACCCAAGTCTCCTCGTCCGTCTATCGACTGAGACCTATAATTTGCCCCCTCCCCCATATTTTTCCGCCCCCCCCCCCCAGGCCTGTAATCAAAACGCAGATAATTTTCTGGTAAAAATTTACAAACATCCTGATTTCTCTTAAATTGTAACTGAAAATATAGCCATTTGAATTCGATTTTTGGATTACTCCACACAACTGGGAAAGCAGTTCTGCAGACAGTGTAAAATACTTTTCATTTGTGCCAATGCCTTACTTTCCATAAACTGTGAGTAAAGATTCGCCTCTGAAGTTTGATAAAACTCGACTTATTTTTTTTGTATTTGTTGCTACCTAGCATCCGAAGGTAGTTTTTAGGACACTTAGAAGCTTATGCTTATAGAGCAGTGTCCTGGTCCTTCCTCTCGATGTGACCACACCTCGTGATTCCTACGCCTGGAATTACAGAGAGCTGGCGACTCTCCTCACTCTCGATGAAGGTTTGGTCATGCCAGAGACTCGAGCCATGGACCCTTGGGTCTGTAGTCAGCGCCTCTAACAACTGAGCCATCCTCGCACCTTACTGAGCGCAATCCATTCGTGGAACTTGGAAAGCCTCTTCTGTTATATTTTGTTACAGTTTTGAAACTGTCATTAGTAGCATGATCGTAATAGGAATTATAAAGTCACTGGCTTAACTAGCAAATCCTATTACGATTAAACAAACACCCAAGCAACAATCAAGGACGTTGTCCCGTTGCTTTTGCTTAAAGAGGTTTTTTACAGTGAGTCTCGTTTTCATTATAGAAATGGCGCTTTCTTAATTGGTCACGTCAGCAGATCTTTAATGCGAACCATTTTCGAATATTGACAGAAGTTGACAATGAATCGTTGCTGGCATCGCCGTCCGTTTACTGTAAGATCTGAGCGGAAAAGAATGCAATCCTAGCTGATTTTTCAGTTTACATCTGAAGATGACAATAGTTTTTGATTGGTACTGGTGAGTCCTATTTCTTAATCATTTTATTTTTAGTTTTAATTGTTTTAGTGAGAATATGCTGGCCGACAGCGTTACCAGGTACCATGTAGATTGCCAAATCCATCTCCGGGCTTCTATTGCTTAAAAAAATCAATTTGTAAAGGTACGAAAATTCCTGCTCATAATCTATTCGCCTTCATAATAGTCAAAAGAGACGTATGTAGCAATTTGTCATTCTGAATGTGAATGTTTTATGAAATTGGCCCTTGATGTCTCTCGTGTCATGAAATTATCAAAACAAGCTAAGAGCAAGTGTTAAGAATTTCCGTTTCTGTGGAATAAATTCAAAAGCAATTAAAGATTTGATTGAAATTAAGAAAATTTATCTCAATCTTTAATCCAATCAGACTTTGAATAAGCATTTTAATTTGTAAATCCATATTGAGAAAGAGTAGGATACAAAAATAGTGATATGAAACAGACGATCGTGGATCCAAACAGCCGGTCACATTTCAACCACTTTAGCGAGATAGATTGAAAAAAAAGCAACTATGTAGCTTACAACATTGACTACAAATATATTCCTGGTCTACAGATCCGCGTTTTTTTGTAATCTACTTATATTCGTCTTTAAGTACCGGATAACCTCACTCAATTGAAAGAAAATTGGTCTAGACATTAATCTTATCAAATACTGGTCATATGAGGTCCAGCTTCATAGCTAAACTTGATTTTAAATTCCCCATAAGATTAAATGAGTTTTGTATGAAAATTGCTGATCAAATTTAAAATTGGTCAGCAAATCTCATACTTAACCACGTATTTCTTGTAGTTAATAATATAGTAATTGTATTAAATGAATAGAGTGTAAATCTTTTATAAGGCCCTGTTTATGTACCCTCGTTAGAACAAAATAATGTTCAGCTAGCCTAGCTTCGCGGAAATTTTACTCGGTAGAAGCTTTGCAAAAATCATTGATAACAACGGCTATACGTAAAAATGCACTCGCCATAAATCAGACATTTTTCTCTTGAGTTAAATTCTCTTTATTTTAAACCTTTTTTATCAACAAATCATTTTTGTTCTGAAACATCAATAAATCTACGACGGAGGGATTTTAAAAAGCTGTCATATATTAGGAAGACGGCTCATAGAAAAACCAACGTTACCCTTCTTATGTATAATGTGTGCATGATACACGTACTTACAAGGGGCTACAATAATGATTCTGTCTTTCTATATAATATAAACCTTTTGATAAATATATTCACCTAAAATACAATAATTTACATTTGTTTGATAGAATCAAGTTTACTTGCGTTCATCCAATGCGTATTCTATATGAAATAAATTACAACACAAATTAAATAAATTAAAAAAGGCAATTAGCAGAATTGTCTGCAGACCATGTCAATTCTAAAATTATGTTTTTGGAGCTTACACAGCCATCTTTGGTCAAAATATCTGGATTTTGGGTTTATCTCAACTATTGTTCGTTTTTTACTCTTGTGATCTCCTCTGAAGCTTTTTTGTTTCCAAGAAAAGCATGTTTTAATTGTAGATGTCTTCTTGAAGGAAAAAATGCAAAGGCCTCTTTGTAGGAAACAAGCACTGCTTGGCTCGATGGGAAGAGGGGCTTTAATTTTACCACCCGTTTATGATAAAACCTTCACGATTTTGCAGTTTTGAAGAAAAACATGGTTCATGGGAACTTCTGCTTCCTCGACCCCTCAATTTCTCAATGTATTGGTTTTAAGTTATGCAAAGCCTTTCAAAGTATAGTAATCTTTATGTAGGGCCCTTAAGGACTTCTAACAGTTAAAACAACAATACAAAAACGACCTTTTAATTCTTAATAAGGTAGTGAATCTTGCCATGGTTTTGTTTCTTTTGGAGGAAATGATTACAGTTTCCGGATGATGTTAATGGCACATGCATGACATGGGTTGATATGTGATGCACTGCCAAACCATTATGCTTGACAAATCCTGGACTTGACCTCAAAAAAGTGCATAATAAGATGTTTCTTTGTTGGTAACCCAGGGAACGGACTAGCACTGAATAATTATCTACGATCTACTTTCCAATCCATTGTTATTATCAATATATCATATTACTACCATATTTACTTTACAATCCATCACTTGAAGTTAAAAACACATCAGAAAGCGCTAAGTCTTTAACAGAATCTTCAACAAACCAGCACACCTCATATGTAAGGTAATGAGTTACTCATATCTCTTTTTTTATGAGCTACAGGTACCATTCAGGCTACATTTGCTTGTCTTTTCAATTAAGGCTTAAAACCAACAGTGAAGCTCTATTAAAACAAGACGAGTATCGGTATCAAGTCTTCATGCAGTGTTAAGAAGACCATTTCTGATCACTGCTGATCCAATAACCGTTTGATATCCAATTTGAGCGATGTGCGCTTTGAAACAGGGAATGTTCTCAGAGAGGGAAATTAGCAGTTGTTAATTCGTGGGCGAGTTTCTTTTTTCTATAAGTCCAAACCTGCTGTCTTTTTGTAAGTTTAGAATGGTGCTTTGTAGGCTTAATGAGCTGCTGAGAAATAAAGCCCTTATATTACGGAGATTATTCTAAAGAGCGGTTTTAAATTCGCATTTACAGCTTAGAGACAAGACAAGTACCTTGGTAGTATTAGATCGGTAATCCTGCACACATATCCGACGAATAGCGCTCGTGTCAGTTGAAATTTCTGGCTGCAGTTTCCATTGTCAAATAAGCATTAACTATTTAGGAAGTATATACAATCAAGGATGATCGCAAGGAAATTATCAGTCGGTGATTATACGATACATTGTTTATTCAATCTGTTCTTGATTGCCCCTTCTGTGCTCAAAGGAAATCTCCCAGTAATACTGAATCCTATCGTCTTCTGAAACCTGGATGCTAATCGGTAGCTTGAGATACTTGAGCATTCTCTTGTTCTTCAATCCGCAAGTACTGTGAATTCCTAGTTTGCACCGACTATAGATTTAATTCATGACATCAGATGATCCTGGATGTTATAACACCAGCAACGTATCTTCCATCGCTCAGAATTCGAGTTGGTGACGTCAGAGCTGACACTAGTGCCAGATTCGTTGAGTTATCTATCTGCACGGCCTATGTGAAAACCTCATCGTCGCCTTCATTGCAGTTTATGTAAACATCTTCAGTTTTAATTGGGGTTGAAGGTGCGAGTTCTTGAATTGAAAACCTCACGCTTCTCTTAGGCCTAAAATTCTTTTTCGAATAGTTTTCATCGCTACTTTCTTCGCTACCGTAGCTCGAAAGGCTTTTTCTTGAATCACAAGATGACGAAGAATCAGTTATAAATCCCGCATCTGCATCAACGCTCTCTCTGTCACTTTGTGATAATCTGCTACTATTACTTCTTGCCTGTCGTATTTTATTTAAGTTTTTTGGATGCAAATGGAACTGTAAATAATTCGAGTCACTTTTACTGTCACTTAAAAGTGATGTTTGTTCACCATTTCTCATATGTTCCTCTTTTGAATTCCGTATGTGAATTAAACCAATAATTTCACCCGGATCATCAGCCTCGAACTGATCACCCTCGGATCTCGGCCTCGAGCCCATAACAAACTGTCTCTTGCTCTTAAGTATGCCTTTAGGTTTTGCATAGCTCGACGTGCTTCCACTGTCGCTCTCATCTCCCACCTCGAGGTATCGTGATGTTTCAAACGAGCTGACAGAGCCCTCAGATTCAGAGACCATTGGTTTTCTGAAAGGGCTTGGCACTTTAATAATCTCGATTTTGTTCACATCTGAAGACGATTGGTATTGCCTACTGTCACTGGACGGTGACAAGCTGCCGTTGCTTGGTGGCTTCACCGAGTAAGTGCTACCACACTCTGGGTCTTGCTTCAATTCAATTGTCAACTTTTTGTTAGACCTGAATAGTCGCTGGCGTATAACAGCAAAGATCAAAAGTATGGTGAGCAGAGTCAAGCTCGATATCAAAGCTATCATAATATAAGTTTGTTTATTGCTCAAGGAATTTTCTGGCTCTTCTGCAGGTCTGTCTATCAGCAAACTCCTGCTAGTGCTCTTGATGAGACCTCCAAGCCTGGTCTTGCTGATAACAACAGACAGTGCACTAATTGTGCTTGCGTTTAGTGAAATGTTACGACGCGATGCTTCATTTGTTTTCGCCTGGAAAGATATACGATCTGTTGCTGTCGTCGGCGAAGCAAAAGTCCTGGTTTTTGTAGCCGATGTTGGTTTTGTACTTCTTATTGTACTAGATGTTTTACCAATAAGCAAGAGTTTTCGGGTAGTATGATCTTTAGTGTGTGTCTGAGTTTGCGTTGTAGTTGCTGAAACAATCGCAGGTGACGAGCTACTTGCTAAAACAGAAGCAAGTGTGCTTTTTGGTTTCTTGGTAGTTTTTGCCTCCTCGCCGTAACATTCAAGTGAACCTAGCCTGAACATAGCTGAAGGATTAGTGTACTTTTTGCTGAACTGAACTCTTGAAACAGGAAGGTCCCCTTTGTCAAGTAAATATCCACCATCAGATCTCCATTCCGTATCCATGCTATCGCAGTTGCATTTTAATTTGTGATCAGCGCAGTTCCCTGCAACGCCACAAGCACAGTTGTAGCCATCCTTTGTGCCACCACCCCAGTAATTCTGTATTTTACCCTCTTTGGAATACCATCTTGCACCGTATCTGTTTGCTATGGCATTTTCTTTGTCATTCGAAAACATCAACGTTGATGACGAGCAAGAAAACTCTATGTATTGTCGACAATTCCCACTAGATGAAATGATTTCATCAATCTCTCTCCTTCTTATACTGTACTTTATTTCGTGATAATAATAGTCTGTGTCGGAACTTCCGGTCTCGTAAATTGCCCTGAGCTGTGTCCCTTGTCTAGGTCGTACCACCGTGACTGGTCCTTTAGGGTCATCCATCTTGCAGAAGACAGTGAAGAGCTTTTTGCCCGGCATGATCACGTACAGCCCGTTCTGGTGCTTTCCGCTCCTGAAGTACTCTTCACAGGATCTCTTGTACTTTTTGCTACGCGTTGAACAAGTTGGACCATCATATCCAGTTTCTGAGCAATTGCAATGCGATCCATTATGAGTCTGCATGCACCTTGCTCCATTTTGACACGGATTTGGATAACAATAATCTTTCATTTGAGAAATTCCGATGCTAACGCCGCTAAGTTTTGAAGCGTTTAAGTACGTAAACTTTTGATTATTCAAAGTAATGTTCCACATCCAGCCGTGAAAAGCTCTCGTGACACGTGCTTGTTTTCCAAACACCAATGATTTGCCGAGATTCGAGTTAGTGTTCCTTTTCAAAACGTTGACCCTGGAGACTGACCCAACTGTTAGTGAAGCGAGGTCTTTCTTGATGTGTAACTTGATTTCATGCCATGATCCAAAATCTATATCTTCTTTCGGTCGTATTGAGATAACAGTTGAGCCCTGTACTCGTAGCTTAACCACGTTTTTTTCAAAATAGAGTGTAAATCCCATTATATTTTCAGAAGCATGTTTAACAGTCGGCTGATTAGAGATCTCGTTTGTGATCAAAACACCGTCCTGGTAATAGGTTCTGAACAATAATCCTATATCCACGGAGGCAGCTAAAGGATTTGTCCAATCCACATATGAGTCTTTCTTATGAAAGTTTATGATGTCAAAATTCTTGCTGCCCTGGCAGTGCCACACTAGCTGTCTGTTTTGCTTGTGCAGGCTCTGAAGAATATCCATCTCGTTCAAGACGACGTAATTCAAACAGCCCGCGTAGTTTCTCTTTGATGCCACTGGCAGAAGCGTTTGCTGTTCTAGCAGTCCACCGATGACAACTTTTTCATCAAAGTTGTACCTGAATTTGGTCTTTGCGATGAATGGCTCTCCTATGTCCACTTTGGCGTATGTTGTGTCTTGGAGAATCTTTAAGTTCACTTGATGCCATTGGTTGTCACAGAGATTGTCTTCTAACAGGATATCTTCATAGCTTGATGCAGTGAAGTTCTGCTTAGTTCCCAGAACGATTCTAGATAACACAAACAAATAAATGATTATATCATCTGAATTCGTAGATATCTTCTAATTCAAAACTCGCAAAAGTGATGATTTAGGCATTCCGTAGATGGGTGCAGTTTATGAATTTTTTGCTGACTTTCAAGAATTTTGCAAATACAGAAATGTTTCCTCAATGACCATAGAAAGTCCATGTTTAATTGAAATAATGCCTCACACGTCTACCGTGTTGAACAAAATTTTTAAGGAAAGATTTCGGAAAACATTAAACAAGCAGTATGACTATACTGAAAATAGCAATAGTTTTCTGTTAGCTAGCTGTTACCCAGAGATTTGCTCAGATATTTTAAGCGTGCGATTGTATTCTGGAAACCTTTAGTCGAAATTTTCTTGGTTTTGATGATTTAGTAATGACAAATTATCAACAGAAATTTATCTATTGAACCTATCTTACTACCATCAATAGCAATATCATCTTCATTAGTTTTCTAAAATTGATTGACTATTGGGGATTGTCATTAAAAATTATCCACCATATATGGCAATAGCAGACATTACTTGCCAAAGATTCATTTGATGAAGCTACCAATGTTTAGACTATCGATAATTATTTTCTGTACACATTTTACTCTCCATCTGCTGCTTTTGTTAAAACCTTGTGATTCTACTGACAATAAAAAGTAATCAAATCCATAGGAATACACATATTTTATGCATCTTTCCAAGAATGGTTTATCATCAACTTTTGAACACAGTAAAGACATGACTTTGATAATTAGTGTTTCTTTGTAGTAATTAAATAAGATTGGGTTACGCAGAGAGCAAAGTCAATTGATTTGGCAAATTACTTTACCATTCAGAGTAGATGAGAAAGCTAAATGTATATTTGAAAGAAAAGATTGATTTTTGTGAACTATGGATTTTATTTGCTCCTAATCAAAACATGACTCTTATCTATAATCAATTCATCACTACAATCAGCGCGAGTCATAGTGTTACTTACGAAAAATTTTTAAAATTTTGATGCAAAAATCAAGGGAAGTGTCACTTGACATTTAAAATTCAATGATTTAAATAATAGCAACCTTATTAGTGAAAATAGCCAAAAAGATAACACTAAAAATCAATTGTGGAAACAATTCAGTCATTGTAGAAACTTAAGCACACCTTCTGGACTTCATGAAGGCAAGGACTTTGCCAAAGTTTTGTCATACCATGGTGTGGTGCAAGATTGAAATTTATATAGCAAGCCTGGCATTTGATAATGTTGATTATCATATGTAAACATTTTTGTTCCTGTTGTAGCTAAAATACCTTGGCTTAAGCATTCATGTTTTGCTAGAATTCTCCAAATCACGCTTATGCTGCATCTGGTGATGAACTCTTCTACTCACTTTACTATTCGTTCAGTGCTAAAGCCTTTGTACTCAATGGAATTGCTATACACTCGCTGGCCACCGCTGTCATTGATACATAGTATTATTTGGTTAAGTTCAGTTTGTCTCGTGTTTCAGCTGGGTTTACAAGATTAGCGTTTTTTAATAAGCTATTCTTTGATTAATCCGCATACTTGGTCTCAGTTACACAAAGAATTGGGGGTGAAATTATCCTTTCTATTCCCGCTTCCTCTCATATCCTTCGCAGATGGTTATGGTTTGACCCGTAGAAATAGAGCGTACAGGTGTTCTCCCATGTGCATGTTTTTGCTTAATGGGAGGATTTTTGAAACACAGTTGTCACCTTCTACGTATGAAGCTACTTTGCAATAGATGCAGGTTTTATGGATGTTGCGTTGGATAATGAAAGTATTTCAAAGTATAAGCTTTGCCAGTTTATGCTATGTCTATATTTTCATGTTTCGCTTATTTGTATGAATTTGGAAAACTGTAGCTGGCAGGCCTAATTTGTCTATAATACGTAAGGATGTCTGTTAGTGCCGAAATCTAGACATCAATTTGATAAACAAGGAAGAGTATTACGTATGAAGTACGGTTGTTGCTTACGATGCGGTCACGGAAATCCTTACAATAGCTGAAACGTTTCATTGAAAAATAGGCAGCGGTGTCTTAGCGTGCAAGATACGTCACACTGTCTAGTTATAATCAAAGTCTAGAAATGTTTGTGGCGATTGCAAAATAGCATTATAAGTAATACAATATAATGCTCCGTGCATTCAATTAACAAAGCTTTACGTTTGATAATAAAGTCACAGGATCTAAATTTCTCAGATTCTCTGCTAATGTTTAATTTAGGGTTAAGTACAATTAAGAGTTTAATTCATTTGACATTTGATTTAAATTGTTGTTCTGAAGATAACAGTCACAAGACAATAAAGTTCTCCAGTAGACTACAATCCCGGACGATAATGGTTTCGACTTTTCAACAAACGTTGATGCTTTCATTCTCTTTTCAAAAATAAGTCCCCCCTCCCCTGATTTAATGTTGAATACATGTTTTGAAGATAGAAATACTATTTCTACATTGATTTGGAGGGAAAGGGAAATTTCGAATTTAGTGGGGCAACGTCTCTTTTTACAAACAAACAATTTTGTCCAGGATTTTAGCCTCCTGGAGCGTCCATGTGATTTTATCTTCACCTAATAGCTCTATCACTTGCTTTTTGACATCAAATCTTATTTCTAAATTCACAAATTGGTTTTTTATAATTTGGATTTTTTTTATAATTATTGGCTGCCAAAAGGTTTTTAATGTAACTATTTACATTGAAACATTTGGGCAGCCAATAAACCCCTCGCTGCTTAATGCTGTATGCACAACCAAATATAAATATAGGAATAAATGTAAAAATAACAGGTTTATAAAAAAATAGTAATTGTCTGAAGATTCGTTATTTTCCACCTTTTTCAATTATATCTTTCCATAGTTTCTGATCAATATCTTTAACGCTGCACTAAATTAACCTTTTAACGAGCCATGTTGGGAGATAAAGCATAAAGGAAGTGCAAAGGATAGGTGCATGTATTTCGTACTTCTATGTGAAAGCATTATACGAGATTTAAACCCTGGTTGCCACACACGCCGATTCATGCTTTAATTGCAGATAAAAATCCTTTATTCAACTTATTTTCAAACCATAGAGGTGTTGTATGTCCAGGTTTACTAGATACTTTATTTTCGATATTTTATGGTTGGGTCACTTAATTGGATTTCAATAAAGAAAAGGAATTTATCTAGGCGTGCAAAGTGGGTACATGTTATTTTAGGAATCATCTGATTGGCCAACCAGCTTAGCCTTAAATACCAGCTTGTTACGTCATAGAGTATGCAATTGTATTTCATCCATATCAACTCGTGTCAAAAAAGTTGTTTTGCAATTTTTAATCGCAATAGTCAAGTCATGATTTTTGCACTGGCAAAAACTAGACTCGTGCGTTTAAGGCATTGATGCAAAAAGTGTTAGAAAATTTCTAAAACATGAGTATTTGTAAAGAAATAGAGAATTATTGAGAAACATAGATTAATCAGAAGCAGACGTTTTGTGAATTGGGCGTGTACATTTCTGATTGTTCGCAATAGAAAGACCTTCTCTGGCATGGCTTCTATAGATTTGAATACGATAAGTCATTCAGCCACCCATTGCTCAACCTGTTTAGTGGGTAACACTGTGTTGATCCTCATTTCGCTGTCTTTACAACTCAAGAATATGTAGTTTAGAATTGTTTTGGTAACAAAAAATCGCCAATGAAATGATATATTTGAGTGATTTTCAATATCCTGTTAAACAGGAACATGTAAAGCAGTTGCAGTAACTGTTCTAGATAATAGAAGCGAAATAATCAATTGTCACTGACGATTTTTTCATAAATCAAATAATTTTGTAATCGAAATACTATCTGAATAGACTTCCTTTGGATTGTGTACACCTTTTTATTTAAAAGGATAAGAAATAGCAAGATCTTCAATTCATTCAAAATGCTATCACATGAAGGCTTGCCGAAAGACGGGTTTCAAAGGCTCAATGCTAGCATGATTTGAATTTGTAAGGAATACCCGCGTGAGATTTTTTCTTGTTTTCCAGTGAAATTTAAGGAAAAGGTCATGAGAGTAAACCGCTACTTTTATTTGCAACTGAAATTCAATTTCGCTAAATAAGGTAAACATAAACAATACCATCAAAGCCTTATTTTTCAGTTGTAAACGTTGATAGGAAGGAGGTCAATCGAAAAACAACAATTTGTTATGTTCTTGCGCACGGTGCTGCCGAACGAACGAGCATGTCAAATAAATGAATGTCTAAAATAGGACTAAAGGAATCAATTTCACAGGAATCTGACTAGCGTGAACCATAATTTTTTTTTACCCCAGCCCCTTCCTCTTGATGTGCTGTTGAAATAGATTGTAAAAGTTCGTGAAGATGAATACAGTGTTTCTTTATTTAATTTTTAAAAATGCTCTCTACATATTTGTACTAGTCTACTAGTAGACTTTTCATTTAATAAGGATTATCAAGTCATAGATGCAGTACCGTTTTTGAAATATTTATAGACAGAATCTATTTAAGGTAACAAGCGCAAAATTCTTGACATAAAGCATTTCCTGCAGTTGCCATTGACTTGATATAAAAATATCAGGCCCTTACAAATGCGGTTACAACTTCAATACAAATTAATTCATTCACATCAGCTTTATTGAATCATTCTTGGTTATGGGTAACGAGAACTATGAAACAAGATGACAGTAACAACCCCTTGTAAAATTAGAGCGAGACCCAAATGTTTTACCTCCTCTAATTTACAATCTGACAGATTGAGAACTGGATTGTACATGCAATGGTTTTCCCCTTCGATTATTAATTCACAAGAATAAATTTCATATGAGTGCTAGAGCATAATTTTATAGAGCAAAGAAGATCGCTTATGAAATGCACGGCCAGCTCGTGGGAAAGGAGACTATAGGGAATGTTGTATCGATTCCCGTCTTGATTCTTTTATCAAACAGCAAATAAATACGAAAGCATTTTATGAATTTTTAGATTGGTATCTCTCCTTTAACGTCCTCTCAAATAGTAATTAGCACTTGGTTCTAGTTATCTTTTCGTTGGCTGTCTTGAAATTGATTTGAACCTAACCATAAGATTAGTTTTTTATGATTACGGCTTTTGGGTACTTTTTAAGCCCTACTGTGGATGAGATGAGATGAAAACTTTTCCTAAAAAACATATCTAGCTCCAAGTTTCTTTTGAAAATATGTACTGCAGTATGGTTTTAAGATATGCGTGACAATATATTTATCGAAAAACTGAAAATCAATTACTCTCATCACTCATCTAGAATGCGTCACGAATAATGTTCGTATGATCTATGCATAATTTTGAGAATCCATATGCAAAAACGTTTAACAAGCTTTCTTTACAGCAGATGCAAACAAATCATTTATCATTAAATCTTTTATGGTCATAAACTTTATCATCTTTGAACATACATTAAACGTAGCTAAATTTCTTTGTCACTGGTGTGCTTTAACGCAATTTCTATTTATACATAAAAGCATGCTGTCGTTATTATTGTATTAATATTTTATATCTTAATCATCATTTCATTATGATAGTTTATTGACATGCTTAAACATTTATATTTACCCTGTCTCGTTCATCTTTCTAAGTGAAAGCATCTCACAAAAGAGAAAACAGATGTCTCCTGTAACATGTGACAACTATTCTGTTCACTAATTTCTGTCAATTTTCATCAGCCAAAACTATACGTGATTGAATAAACTCTTTTTTTAAGGCTGCAAAGCTCTTTCTAGAAACGCTTATATCGATAAATGATGTAATAGATAGCTTGCACGAGCTTCTTTCTTAACGTTTCGTAATGCTCACCGAACTACTTTATCTTGAACTATGGACGTGCTCAACTTAGGGTATCTGCAAATTTCAACATACTGATTTTTAAAAGGCGGTGACCAAATAACCTTAAAATTAAAAGGTAATCGCTAGGCGTGTTTACGAGATATTTTTGAATATTCTATGAAATATTGCAGATTTTCTCTTGTGAACCCAAGCTTATGTGTATAGTTTCAAGACCCCTCCTCACTAATCCCTTTACGTAGGCACAGTTTTCCTGCCTCTTCCTGTGAATATAGCATGCAAAGACTGCTGCAGCTCGCTCTGATATATTGATATGAAACATTATGGTAATTTTAGTTATGATTTCTCGTGCTTAAAGCTATAAATCCGTTAATAGGTGGACAACTGATAGTTAATCCTCTTAGCCCTCGCACATGGCACGTGCAATCACTTGTAGATTGTGTATATTCGCATTCAACGCCTTTATGGCATGTTTGCCTCGGGATTTTAACGTTAGTATTCTTGGACGCAAACATTGACTTGCATCATAGCGGATTCGCAAACCCGAGAGTTTATGCGTATCGTTGAGAATATCCATGGAGACTAGAGTGCATTCAATGGCCTTTTGGTTATCTAAATGTTGCTAAAAGCATGTTTAGGTAAGCATAATGGTGTCAACTCCCATCTATCTACTATATTTTTTATTAGAAAATAATCCTAAACATTTATAAACACATTGCTAGCTTTGGGACCCTTGTTTCATTATCACGGGCCGTTGCATTCTATTTCTTTCGGTTCGGTTATATATTCTGTTGATCAGTTTCTCAGTATGGCGAACAGTAATGTTTGGCCACATTGAATTAACTTTGTCAAACGGGCAAATCTTTTTATTAAGGTTAAAGTCATTGCCTCTTTGATATCGCAGCTTTCTATGCCATTTTTAAAGTCATTCCAATTAAACTGACCACAAAATGTTTCTCCTTTTAAAACCATATATCCTTTCCCATTTTAAATGAATTTCAGCGTCTGTTGCTTAATCTCTTTTTTCTTCTACCTTATATTATAACACCCTTTATATATAATATACTTTGTTTGAAAAATCGTTGACCTCAAACCATTCAATTACTTGAAAATTACCGGATATTGTGCAATAAACAATAATTGCAATTTCATACCTCAGTTTTCCTCGAATCATTTCGATCAGCAAGTTGTCCCCACTTTTGCCAAAAGCCCACAAAAGTACTCCTGAAGGATGAATGGTTTTAAAAAGCAAAGTGAATGTGAAATCCTTGTTTCCTTTTATTTGACTTCCAGCCAGTTCTAATTGCAGTTTCTGATTTCCATCTAGTTTCAGTTCAAAGTCCTCTTCTCCCTTCACCGTTGACAAGGCAATTATGATGCCGAATATCCACAAGAGCAGCATTTTGTATCCAATTTTATGTTTGCTGTATTTCACACGTAGACAAGCATCATCATTTCTATCCAACGAGAAATCGTCGACTGAATTCATCACAGCATCCTGTTTTTGTTGCCATTCTAGACGAAGGCTTGAGAAAAACATGCATTCAATTTGAGCCTGCTTCATTTAAAAGACACCAGTCCGCATTCGAATTTCATAAATTTCTCAAATTGTATATTTCTCAGTTGGCAATACAATAGGCGAAACGGTTCAGCAATATTCTAAGAGCGTCTAACCAAAGCGCGTACAGTTTCGTAGTTGCTGTTTTTGTACCTTCCATGCAAGTGCTCAGCAAATGTACCGTCCAGCTTAACTATTGTTTCTCTGTCCGGGCTCTCGATGTATAAATTATTCACAGGCAATTTTATATCGGTCGCTGGCAAGCCAGATGTTAAGTAAATCACTGAGTGTCACTATGTCTTGTTCGCGCAACAAATGGGATTACAGCTAGAAGCGATTGGTTTACGCCATGTATTACTACTTTCTATTCAAAACAATTCCTTTGATGACTCGTATAAAGGACGTTTACTATTAAGTAACTTGCAGTCGAAACAAAGCAGTTAAGTTGTAGTTTGCCTTGCAATTACACCAGTTACACCTCTTCGTAGGGCAGAGCCTTGCACCTGCAGTAGCTACTTAACTTCGATATCACATTACATAGTGTCATCGTTCGTTCTATTCTTAATGATTCACAGTTTAGCAGCTCAATATTCTCAATGCAAATTAGGAGAATGATCGGCCATCGCTTTTGTATATCGAGAGATCTGAATAATCTCAACAATTCTTCTGTCAATAAAGAATTTAAAAGTGTATCTTTAGGTATCAAAACAATTTTTGCGATGAAGATGTTTTTAGCATGAACAAGTAGTTCTGTTATTAAACCAGACAATATGCGAACTAATCTTTGACTCCTTTCATCGATCGATATTGTTCCATTAACATGATTAAATCAATTTTTACTTCAGTGGTCGAGTATTCACACTGTATCCATTTATAATTTTCATCAATTCACTCCTGTTGCGACTGCATCAATCTAAGCACCAATCTTCGGTTTGACCTTAATGTCTTAAAGAATATCAATCCAGGTTCACTCTACTTAATAAGTAGCATGCTAGGACCACCCAGATTTTTTGCAATCATTCGGTGACTAGTTGAACCAACATCCCACTTTTGCAGCGAATGATACAGTTGACTCGGTCGATCAATTCTCCCGAATTACGCTGGATGGCAAGCAAGCGTCACTTATTTGGTTTTTATGTCATTCTTTGGCTGATATTAGATGTACCTATCGCAACATTTGCTAGAAACACGCTGAGTTCAAGGTGCGTTTATTTACTTAGTTTAATCACAGCAAGTTTCCGTATGCAGTTGGTAACATATTTTCATTAACAATGCCCAGAAGAATAGCACTTTTTGCTTTGCATTTCTCTTGATCTATTGCAATTTCACTATTGCCTGTACAACAGCTAGCTTTTTCCGTCCATTGAATAACTAAGTTTTCTGTCTCTCTGTTAGACTTTACATTTGCGTTTTTTTAAGTTTATTCAAAAAAGAAACAAAAGCCCACATCTTCCGTTTAGCATTGATCTGCTGATGCAATGATTTGTAAATATTTTCCTTTCTAACCAACTTTTAGATTTATGTCTCCGCTTCGTACAATGCCTTGTTTACTTTAATGATGTTTGCTAGGGTATTCTAGCAGTTTCCATTATATGTACAGATGATTAGCACTACCGCACGAAATCAGGCATAGCTTGCAACATAACCATAATTTCAAGATTCTTTATGTAGTGGTGTAAGAGAAGATAATTGAAGTTTACGCACTTGTCAGGTACAATAAACTTCTGTAATAGTAGTACAAAATGTTAATTGAAAAGCTGTGACAGTAAGCAGAGCTAGATTAAATAGTTTTGCGCATTTAGTTTACGTGACAGTAAAACGGCAGTGTGACTTAAAGCGGCATATCTTTAAGAGGACTTGGTCTTCAGGAGCAAGTTAGGGAGTGGTTAAATCTTCAGCTAGATACCCGTTTAATCCTCCATGGGTGGAATGTTTTGATGGACCCGTCTCACGCACCAGTCTCTGAAGTTCTTGTCCCAGCTAGACCCCTCTCAGCCTTTCTGCTTAGGCTTCAAGAGTGCCAAAAGAGAGGTTCTACTCTTAATTCGGAGATTATGTTCCCTGCAGGTCTACCCAAAGCTCTGTGAAGTACGACCAACTTGGGGTATAAAATAAAACAGTGCATTGATTGCTTTGTACAGTGTACAGTGCGGCAATAGGCTTTTTTTGCAGAAAATGAAATAGCAACCAGATTTTGAGGCAGGCATTTGTTCAAATAATTTGACTGAGAACCTTAGTTGGCATGCATTTTTTAAACAAAAATAACCGCAGATATACCGAATGATTGTTATATCATGCAAGGTGAAAGCCAAAATAAGGTAAATTTTGCTATTTTCAAGGGCAGGGTACGTTAGTCCCCACACATTTCCGATCTCCAATCTTCATCTTTGTTAACTTGCATTGTGTTGAGGCTGCCAATTTCAAATACATTTGATAACTTTATTCTAAATTTATTTTTCAAGCTACATCAGTGTTGAAATCCAGACATTACAAAACATTTGTTTTCATACCATATTATACTAAGAATAAAAGACAAAACCTTTTTTCTTTTCAGGGGCTATGATAAGATTGAAGCTCCTAGACTAAAATTTCCCACTATAGTATGTTGAGTAGCAGTGCCTTTAATGTACAGCTGATGGGCGGTATATAAGTTCTTCTCCAGTTTCTTAGATTTGCCTATTATCCTGTCCATAACTCTACCTTATAACCCAATGCAAGTGATAAATGAACTTGTTTGATGCCTGTGAATCCTAAAGAATTTCGTGTAGTTTTAAACAGAGTGATTGATATATGAATAATTCTCGAAAAGCTGCAAGTGCCTTCATTCTCAACTTGGATTATCAAGCCTAATTTTCGGATTAGACAATAATTAGGTTCAGAAGCAGACTGTGATCAAATATTCTTCTGCAACATAAACAATGTAATGTATATGATATATAGATTAGCATGCATATACTCGTATTAAGAGATGAATCCCACAACATCTTTATGGTGTGAGCGCGAGTAATGGCCCCTCTTACTGCGCCTTCAGTCTTGAAAGCTCTATTCTGTGGTGTGGCGGCACTCAGAACATGGATAGTAAAATTTCTTAAAGGTTTTACAAAAATCAGTCTTTGATATACCGCAGCCAAGTTTTGAGATGGTTTGCGAAGAGGTTTGAAAAAGAAGAAAATTACAACCAGATAAATTGTTTTGTCTTTTATATGAAATTAAATTAAATTTATGTATATAAAACTGATAATTCAATGCTTTAATCTGCCTTCAGAGCTCAAAAGCTAGCATTTTAAAACTCTAAACTCTAACAGAAATTCCGAATTGTTTAGAATTCCCTTTCAAAGGCCTTGTGTATCAATGAGCTTGGTTTGTAGTGAGGTAAAGACGATTTTATGCAATAGAATGTGTTGAAAAAAACGTGTCACAAAAAAGTCTTTGTTCCCTATGGATGTTAACACGACATAGCAAAGAAGAATGACGCTGTTTTGAAGATATTTCACTACGCTCATAGAAATACACCCATTTGTATTTAGTCTGCAACTGTCTTGCCCATTAGCTAAAGCCCCTCATTAATACTTGATAGCCGATTGCGCGATAAATATCAATAATGACCTCAAAAAGAGAATTAGTGAAAAATTAAATTCATGTTTTCGTCCTAACCTCAAACGGATTTTTCTTTGAAAAGCCCCTTCATTGTTTCCAAGGGAACAGCTGGTCTTGCTGATCACAATGTGTAGCCCTGCACTACTTTAGTTTGACCGCACGCGCCGTTTCATTTGATGTCTTAAGATGGTCACGTGCCAATACATAATACACGAGCTTCATGCCCACTTTGAGCATAATCTGTTCAGAATTTTGAAAAGAGTCGTATTTAATTGGTTTAATCGTCGACATAGAGTAAACCATGTCTAAATTGATAAAAATACATGGCAGATAAGACAGATATCTTCTGCTAGGGCTCTTATTCTAGATAGCTTAGCCGTTAAACCATTTTTCATTGGATAAATCTTAATCGTTTGGGATCAGGAATGCCTTATCTTCTTTTTGCAGCTATTTCTTTAGCAGATGCTTCAGAAAGATTTTTCACATTTCACAACTGAATTTACAACCATGCTTGTTTTGAACTGAAGTTCCCTTATGATAATCGTCTTTAATTTAAGTGATTAACATGATTTTCCATAGCTCAGAGATTCAAATCATTTCCACAAAGTTAATTTTGTTTAAATCATTTTCTGCAGCCATATGGATTTAACAATGAAAGGAGACAGTCTATCATACTTTGCATCTTCTTGCTTTGACTTATCAAGCAACCACTCCTTTAACCAGTTAATTTTTGCTGCTTCTAGCTAATCTAATTTGTTTCTCGTGGTCCACAAGTTTTTATCAACATATGTTATATTTCAGCTGGGCCTGATAAATGTGCATTCTTATACTGCAACTAACTACGCATGTCAAGCTATTCTCTTTGAAGAAATATTCTGAAATATAATGTTAGAGCTATACCAAGCTATATATAGATATAAAACTTTGGTTGCTCAGTGCTTGTAATTGGATAGGATTACATTTTACCTTGATATTATGAATATGCTGAAAAAAGGGTGAAATGAGAGCTGTGGAAACAGTTATCAAAATAGAATATTTCTAATCTTTGTTTAGCCGTTATATATTCTATTAATATAGATGTTGTGTAATTTTGTCAATTATTAGCTTGATTTAGCAATGATAATCAATGAAGTTTTGCGTGTTGTACGACGAAATTAAACAAGGTCTGATACAATAAAATAACGACTTTGTACAAGAAATTATTATTCAGTACGATGTTTTGAGCGTAACTCTTCATCAGGTGATGCTCAAAACACCGTACTAAATATCCACTTCTTGTACAGAGTCGTTATTTTATTTTATCAAAATGTGTTCATTTTGCAATGCCTGAATCAATTATTTTAACCGAGTAAATGAAACTATTTAACTACCAAGAAAAAGATTTCCAAAAAATTAATTTTTGCATCGAAGAGCACTTTTGACTCTGTAATCATCGCATTGGTCGTAAGACGTTCAATCTGCGCATTGTTGCCTAATAAATTTTAAAGTTTGAACAAATATATAATCAATCATGCTAAAAAGCAAAAGATCAAATATGCTCGAAGCTTATTGTTTGTCGTAAGCAGGTGCTTCCATTTGCTTCGCGTCCACATTGCATTGTTTAAGCGTCACGTCAAAGCACGCGACACAAGTGAGATAAAGAATAATTTAGAGATGATGGCAATGACAAGATCGCAAATTTACTAGAAATTATACGCGTATCAAACAAAGGATGCTTTTGTTTTATCATTGATTAGAAAATGGGTTGCAGGTGGTGATTTTTTAGGTGACTGAAATGAAAAACTACCTCTTCTTCTTAGAAATTCCGTAAACTATAGTGCAGCTGCTCAACTATCGCGAGTTGCACCTGCAACTTTGCCGTCAGTCGCAAAGGAAATTCCCCTACTCTACCTAGCATAATTTGTTTCAGTGAAGTTGTAATGCAATAGAAGAATTTTCACGAAAGAACAAGGCTTAGAAGATAGATATTTTGGAGCCAAAAGCGTACTTCCTACATCTAGAAACTGATCAAAGAAACTTTGAGATTAAAGGTGGCATCTTCAAGTCTGGAAGTGTCCCCTGGCTTGGTGCATCCCAAGTGAAACCTGATTCATCCCTTTTCAATTTGAAGATGGCAAGAAGTAGCAGTAACATAGCACACTTCAAGTTATATTAGTATACTATATTTATATTAAGTACTCATAGTAATATCAGTATAATATAATATGGATACATAGCGTAAGTGAAGTTACATCAGTATAGCATGGTTCCATAGCATAGTTATATTAATATCAGTATAGTATATGGTTTGTTTCTGCTATTTCATGCAAATTTCAAATTTCAAATCAATGCCGAAAGCTTTTTTGGTAAAAAACTGGCCTGGAGGTATGCATTTCTGTGTGACTTAGGAGAAATCTGCGTAAGGAATTAAATTTTTTTCGGGAAAGAGAAGCGTCAAGGGAGAATTTATAAAGAAGATCTCAAAAAGAGTTAGTTTCAGCTCAACAAGGGGTATGGAGCCGTAAAAGACATTCCTTACTCTGAAAATCACACTATTTTATACAGAATTCAGAAAACCAGACGCTTATTTTGATGAATAAAAAGGGAATTTGCTTACGTTTTCAATACTTTAATGTTTCTTATTCATTTGTTATTGGCCATTCAGTTGCGGTTTCAATCATAACAAAGGGGTATTGAGACTTCTGTGCATCTGTCTCTTTGGCTTTCTTTTTTCTTTTTCCCCACTGATACTGAAAAGATTTTTCTTTGGTATTGAAACAACTAGTCATTAGCTTCAATGTAATATAAATTTATAAATTTGTATAAAATTAACTTGTCTATGGAATGGAGCACATTGTTAAAGCAGAATAAATGTCCTCGTGGAACATTGTGACACTGATAAATAAAGTTATTAAACCAGTCTTAAGCAGTAAGCAATTACCAAAAGAATGCATTGCTCGTTCAATTTCTTGTTAATGAAGCTAACAATCCTTATAGTGTATTTTTCGAAGACACTTGTCCTTTTATAGCCATAGAAAAAATTCTCTAATGATTACAACAATAACTGAAACTGTCATCTGTCGTTTTCATTAAAGCAATGTTCAATGTCTCCAACATGCTTTTATCATCCATATGTCGCTAATAGTTTCATTATTCTGTAACCAAAATCAAAAAAATTAGCTGCTATAAACGCACGTTGTCGTGCAAGGCTTCTGTTTGGAAGATGAAATGTTCATAATAATATTGTACACGTTATTATTATAAATAAAGATAATAACATACATGACTTTCGTTGTAATTTGCTGCAAAATCCCCAAAACTAGATATTGCAGTTTATGAAGATGCAAGCAAAAGAATAGCTCAGAATGAAGCATATTAATGAATTTGGAACAGATCAGGCATGTATTAAGTAAGAAGGCTTTAAATAGACCTACACAGGTGGAATTGTGCTGGTTATTATTGCTATTTCTATGCTTGCTGACTTTTATGTTAAATGTCTCTAATAGGTTATAGCTTTCAATGCTGTATTTGAAATGAAGAAAGTTTAAGGAGAATGAAAATGAAGAAAGGGAAGGTATTTAATGAATGTTTTCCTCTGACACGTAGAGGTGGATTTAGCAGAAGATGTTTGATTCATGGCACCCCTAATACGCAGTTTTCCAAGCATCATATTCATTAATATACACTCCCAAGCATATATTTTCATTATAATGGAATTTGGTAACATGCACACTTCTTTGGTGGAACCCAACCCCTTATTTTATCCACCACTGCTGTCATCTACTTGATACTCGCTAGGCAACTCTTTAAACTCTAACAATATCTAACAAATATTTCATCTTTCCTTAATTAGCAGTGTGACAAGATAACAGCCTTACATATTTGACTGCCTTCTATTGCTATAGCTTAACTGTTAGGTGAAATTTAAAAATTAAAAGATTGGCTTAAAAGATAAAAAGATTAAAAGATCAGCTTTCAGCTACTGGGACTGATCCTGATGTATTTTTAATGATATTTTTTCATTTTATTTTATTTTAAAATACTTCATAATACATTTTACAGTAATAACTACAATGTCATCAAATAACTAAATACATGTTTTGCCTACTGCAACTAACAACATTGTAATATTGGAAATTTCTTGAGCAGAAACTCTCTCAATAGATGAACTAATGGCGGATAGAGTCTCCCATATTTAGTCATGAAAATATGGCAGGAGTGATGGTCAAAACATTTAGTTAAAGAAACGAGTAGCAAAGCGCAACTGTCCTGTAATGCCTTTATCGTATTCCATTTGCTTACGACTATCAGGGTACATATAAACAATACACATAGACTTTTGGAGACAAAACTTGATAGACCTTTTAAAAACAAAATTGGGGGGCGAGTTTCTTATACCAATTGGTAGATGGTACCCTGGCCATGATGGTCTTAAAGCCATTTGTAATCTATTAGGTTTGGCAGGAACTTATTTAGCTTCAATGTCAAAGGGACTTCATAAATTGACATATAGCCGAAATGCCGAAAAAATGGCTCCGAAAAATTCTTAGTGAAATTTCCTATTTCCTGTTTCCTATTTCCTACTTCCAACTTCCTACTTCCTATTTCCTATTTCCTATCCATTTTTCAATTTTTTGAATTCATTCCAGTTTTTTGTTTCCATGGTCCATTTATATACTACAAATCTCTATCTTTTACATACGCTTAAAGTTTGACCTTAGAAAGGCTGTCAACAAGGTTTGTTTAAGGGGCTGAAGCGACTCCTCCAAACTTTCCACGACTTATTTGAATGAGCTTTATTGTGAGACTAGCAACCTCAAAACAGCCAGTTTTCGTTCTATGTCACTTTGCTTTTGCAACTACCTAACTATTTTGCCTACTTTCTCTGTTAACGATCAAAGAGTTAAAAGCATGACAATTTCGTTGCAACAGGTCACTGTTTTCATAAATATTTACATAGTGTTAGCAAAATGACTCTTTAAAAGCACTTTCTTTTGTTTTTCAAGAAATGTCGGCAAAGTATAGCATTCAAGTATTATGAAAATCATTTATTAATCTCGGAAACACAAATGCACTATTTCTGCACACATCTCAGCTATGAAATGTCTGTGACCGCTTTGGATAATCAGGAAAATACCAAGCGAACTTGTTTTCTGTTCTTGTTTATAGTTATTAATCCACTAAATACTCTGTAGTTAAAACTTTATATTCAGATTTGGCAACACAGAGCAAGGTACTGTTTGTGGGGTCTAAGAAACATGTGATCGTGTTTCTGTAAATAGTGATTTGATAGTGTCCAAAACTGTTGTCGTGACATCATCAGAGTTTTATAGGAAAAACATCATCAGAGATCAAGCATCCCCCTTTATCAATTACAAATGTTCCCTATTTGGCATTCTTCATGTGGTATTATTAATGAGGTATTTTCTTTACTAAATCTAGGTATTTTTGGTATACTGCATATAGGTATTTAGGTATTTTTAGTATGCTGTTCGCTGTGTGGTGACTCCCTTTTCAGCTTGAAACATAACTTCGAGAAATGAAAGAAAGAGAAGTTGTAAGAAAGCGTTTTTTTTGGCTGAATTACTCTGATCGAGGCGTAGAGTTACATACAAACTATATTTTATAATAAAAATCACGTACCTAATAATGGAAACTTTTCATTTTGAATTCCATTTAAAACTAAAATTACAAATCTCACTATTACAAGGTAATTTGTAACTGGCTAGCCTGTTTTTACAAAATAAGACTATTAAAATCGTAGTAAAGAGAAAAGAAAAAAAAACGTTAAAAGGGGAGTAGCTCTGGGTTGGTCCATATTTTGTTCCTACAGCAAAAAATGTAATAGGTGGTACGAATGGATATCGTAGAAAGCTTAGAAATGAGATATCGTTTGTGTTGATCATCGATGGAAAGAGAGTCACACATTTCAAGGAATGAGCTGCATGAGTCGCCGAAGATGCCAAGAGAGCTGATGGAGAGATTTACAAATATGACAGATTTGAACCTTGGTCTTAGATCTGAGACAAGGCGAGCATATTTTGAACGTTTCCTTTCTGCATTGCAGTTAAGGTTAGTTTCAAATCCTATCGTTAGTTCCAAAACATAAAGAATGTTTTCCTTTGTACGCAGAAGTAGATCTGGGCGCAGATTGTCTCCAGTTATGATGGATGGTGAGGAGAAGCCAGGTATATCGGCAAAAAGAGAGGATCCCTCTATTGCTTTCAAGGAGGTTGCAAGAAAATTTAGAGCAGAATTATGACGCCAGGTATAACGACCTTGTTCGAGATAAACTTTGCAGCCTGCAAAGACATGGAGTAAAGTTTCGGGAAGAAGGCAGAATTCGCAATCAGATGATTGGCTTAGGTTCCAAAGGCTTAGATTTTTGCGCGTAGGGAGAGTATTGTTCAGGTACTTGATGGTGAAGTTGAAGATGTTCGTGGGTAGGTTGCTCTGCATAACAGACCAAAGACCATTGAGCTTTTTAAGAGAGTGGTCCAACAGAAATGAAATAATAGCACCCTGGGATAGTAATTGGTGTGCCAAGCGCTCTCTACTGTCTGATTTTACTGCTTTCAGTACATCTTTGGTGTTACGGTAAATGTCGTATTGCAGATTCATCCCACTACTGGTGTTTTTACATAAAGCTTGAATGTTTGTGTTAGGAGAAGTTCGGAGGGCATTGCGTGAAACAGTTTGGCATTGAGTGAATTTGACAGAAGGTAGCTGAAGATCGAGACCAAATTGATTTTTAGAAAGAACTATACTAGTTAAAGTAGCACTTATGGGAAGATCAAGCCACTGGCGAATGTATTTAGAGACAAGATTATCGAGGTTCTCAATGACCCAGGTCTTCGATAGGTCTGCAACAGTGAAGTGCCAAGAAACTTTGGACAATACATATCTGTGGTACAATAGAAGTTTATTTTTGGGATGCAGAGGCAAGTCATCAATTTCTTTCAGAAGGCTGGGAAACATTGATAGCAGTTTTTCTTTATGACTGCCATTGGTCATTTCGAAGTCAAAGAAGCGGCCAAGGTATTTGAAAGATTCTCCATTTTTAACAACAGGCACGCTTTGGTTGTTCACGAAAAGCTTTGGCTGGAACTGAAGAGATCTTGTTGAGTATTTCTTAATGCCAAAGGTGACACATTTATCAACCCTTATTACAAAGTTTGCCCACTGACACCATCTTGTAAAGCAGTTTAACAGGAGTTGGTTCTCCTTTTCACCACTAGTAACAACCGCAGCATCATCAGCAAATTGGAACCAATGCACTGGCTGGAACATGCGATCGTTTTCGTCGTGGGGAGAGAAGCCAAGCTGTTTATATTTTTCTGCTTTTATGTATTGAATATACGTATTGAACATAGATTAAAGATAAGAGGGCTGAGGCAGTCGCCTTGAAGAACACCACGACAAACGGGAATGGCAGGGGTTTGGAATGTATCTGTGAGGATAGAGGTCTTGAAGCCCGAATATAAGCTGGAGACCAGAGCCTGAATATGAGATGGTATATGATGGTACGAAAGAATAGTGGGAATCAAATTATGGTGGACCTCGCCGAAAGCATTTTTGAGATCAAGCAGGGTAACAACCAAAGAGCGCTGTTTTGTGCGAGCTTTATTTATCATATGACCCATAAGTGCCGTGTGTTCTAAAGTACCTGATATCTTGGGAGTGAAGCCTTTTTGAATTTGGCTTTCAATGAAACCATTTTGTTTCAGAAAGTTGAAAACAGAGTTACGTAGGCAGGAGGTGAAGATTTTCAAGGGAACAGATTCTAAGGTTATTGGTCTGAAGTTAGAAGGATCATCTGTATTGTCTTTTTTGTGGATCAATATCGTTGATGCTTTTTTCCATTCGGATGGAACACTGCCAGATACCCAAATGCTATGAATAATTTTGGTGAGGAAAGATCGTAGGTAAGGGCAACGTTTGAAACAAATGATGGATATCTTATCAAGGGGACAGGGAGAAGTGGAGGATTTCATGCGACGTATAATAATAATAATAATAATAATAATAATAATAATAATAACAATAATAACAATAATAAAAATAACAATAATATTAATGGAAACATTTCATTTTCTTAAACTACAATTACAAATCTCACTGTTACAAGGTGATTTTGCAATTGGCTAGTCTGGCTTTACAAGAAAAAACTATAACAATCGTAAGGTAAAAGGAAAAACTGAGAAAAAAGAAAACAAGGATGTAATTCCGGATTTGTCCATGGTTTATTTTTTGCAACAAAATATGTAGCACGTAGTATGGATGGCAATGTTGGAAAGTTTAGAGATTAGATACCGTTTTTGTTGCTGATCGATGGAGAGAGAGTCACACATTTTGAAGAAGGAGATGCAGGAATTGCCAAAGTTTTATAGGTTGACTTCAGACCTCATTTTCGGTAAAACAACACAAGATCTATTGCCTCGTGTGTTTATTTCATGTTCACATCTTTTGAAGTAGCTATTTAGGTCATCGGGTAGTAGACTATGTAATTATTTAAAAACGTCAATGGCCACCTATATGTTTCGTGTTTTTTTCAATGCTGTCCTGTAACATTATCTTTGCTCTAGGGTTGACAATTCTGGCTGCTCTATTTTGTATATACTGTAGCTTGTTTACTGTTCCTTTGGGTTGGGGATGCTGTAGTGGGTAGCAGTACAACAGTAATGGTCGTATCATTGTTTTATATATCGATTCTGCTACATAAGAGCTGACATTTTCGCGAATACGAGAATAAAGCTTCACTCTGGCAGACGCTTTTTTGAACACATTTTTAAAATGTTGACGTAGGTTCAGATGGTTATCCATATCTACTCCAAGGTACTTGTATGATTTTGTCTCATGAATAGTTTGATTGTAGATTTTGATATCCACCTTTGGCTGTTTGGACAGCTTTTGATATGATCCATATAGCACAAATTCACTTCACCTTTAGCACCATATAGCACCTTTTTTCAAGTTAATGAACAAGCTATTTTCATTGAGCTAGTCTGCAACCTTTTGCAGTTCGCTGTTAAGTAGACTTTCTATTTTATTCGAATTGTTTTCTGCACAATACAATACAGTATCATCAGAGGCGGCGTCAGAAATCTTCCGATATAGGGGCTGGAGCTTCCGACAGAAAGGCTAGATGCTTCCGACGGAGAAGCTGTAGCCCCCCCTAGCCCTCCCCTTGCGCCACCACTGAGTATCATCGGCGTATAGTATAATGGCAGCATCAGTGAGCGGAATAAATACAAATTTTGTCGATTGCCAGCCCTAAAGGAAGGGGCCCCACATGTGACGCTTTCTTCGTATGAGCTTGTATTGTCAAAAGTTACTTTTTGTTTCCTATTGAAGAGATAATCTCCTATCCATTGTTATTCCACGTCATATAAACCATAACTTAGCAATTTTTCCAGCAAGGTTGCATGATGTACTGTGTCGAAGGCTTTACGGAGATCGATATAGACAGCACCAGTATACAGTCTTTATCAATTGTCTGAAAAGACAGGATTAAAATATTAATTTGGCTCTGTTTTATTTTTCATGGCGGATGATACTGCCAAACAATGGACATAGTATGTGTTGGAAGAAGTTCATCGACATGATATATCAGTGTGTTCTGATGAGTATTACCCATTAATAGGTTCATCAAAATGCAAATTGGCCTTGCTTATAATCCATTCATATTCACAAAAATATGTTTACAGAATTTTTTTTAACAAAATGCGAGTTTCAAAGTTATACCCTCATTTTGTGCAATGGTCTTACCCCTCATTTTGTGCAAAAATCCCTAAAATTGACAATAATTTATTCATTTTGATCGAAGAATGCTTCAATTTTGAAATAACCTTTGGAATTATTTACAAATTGTGATTGACCAGAGCATTGTTTCCCATGGCAGTATGTCTTGCCCATTCCTTTTTTGATTGATAAACACCACTGTGCAGACAAGAACTGTCTTGTGGCTTTCTCTTATCATCGACAACATCTGGTTGACACTGTTCTATTGCATTTGGTTTTTGCAACTAATACATCTTTTGTTTACGACAAGATTCCCTTGCACGCGATGCAGACGTAGTTTCCATGTACCTAACTTGCTCAGCTTGATTTACGATTTCTTCCTGAATGTACAAATCCTTAAGATGTTGTTAGGAAATTTTTTATTACCATGTTCAGTTCAGAAGGCCTAAGTACCTGCATCGAAATTGTGATGAAATAACTCATTTCATTTGTTGTTCAGAATTTTTTTTTATAAACCAGATAACTTTTCCTGATGCTCGATGTTCTCATTTTTAGGATGATTTGAGGCTCGGGGGTTCTTAATATTCTTCTTATTTGTTATTTCTATAACTTTTATATCATATTTTGTACTTTATATTTGGAATATCAAGACCGCATTGTGCAACAGTTTTAGAGGGATGGTTGATTAGCTGATATGTTGATTAGCATATCTGCTCAGATATGTTAAAATGAGTGAAAAATTAAAAGAAAACCATTTCTTGAAAGAAAATTTTCTTCTAATTTTTGCAGTTAAGGCTTTACATGCTTTTATGTAGTTCTTATTTTCCCGTCAATTGAGCCTTGGTGTTCTTAGAAAATGAGTTCTTATAAAAAGAGAGTAAAACGGATAAAGAATAGATTTAAAATCACAAAGATGTAGTAGTCCCAGTGAGAGAATCTAGATAGGGCCTTTCTCCTTTGCCTTTTACGAGGCTAGTTGTATTGACTTTGTGTATTAATCAATCTTATCTTGAGTTCAGACCTGTTTAATGATGTTCTGTGTCTAGCCAAGCATTTACCTTCATGAGACACAAATCCTCCATGTTTTGTCGCTAAGTTCATTATCTGCAAAGGAATTAGATTGCAAATTAAATTATATAAAGAGATTCTGCAAATAATCTAGGAGTTTTCTAAAAATAGCAAAGAATAATGTTTCTAATAAAAACATCTTGGTACTGAAAAGAATGTTTTCAAAAACAGATTATTTTCTCATTTTTATTTCTTTTTTTTATAATGCTTAGAGTTCACGTTCCTTTTGTGCCAGTAAATTACTAAATAAATCCGGTATTCCGGTATTACTACAGTTTTTGAATTCCTTCAAGTATTAGGGATGTTTGCATGATATGAGCAGGTTTTTTGTTTTCTACGGTGTAGGTGTAGAACGAGAGTAATGTCAAACATAGAAAGACCAAAACAAGCTCGACTTCCTCTAATATTTTCTGATTGTTCGTCAATTCATTCACTGTCTTTGCATTGAAACCATCCTCGCGAAGACAGAGACAGCACCATACACTAGCATCAAGATCTTGCTAGCATGGGCTCATTTCCTCTATCGTGGTCGATTGAATCTGAATTTTCGTTACCCTCTTTTTCGCTAATAAGACTTTTACTTCTTTTCAGGAAATGTTTATTCAGCTATTGGGCTTATGATGAAGAGAGATCACAATGGATCGACTAGGTATTTGTTGTTACCGACTATGCGGCTAAAGAAAACCGCAAAATTTATTGTATGAATATTCTTGTTAAGCAATCTTTATATGCTCTAGAACTACTTCTTCATTTCAAGTAACCGTATTTGTCTCTAGCGTCCCGAATATTGTATCTTCAAAATAAGAGACAATTTTTGTTTTCAGATATGAATAGAAACAAATTCTTTTAAGAATACACCAAGATATTTGCACCTCCACGATAGGGATTGCTGGAATCAAAATTATAGAATTACGAAGTAGGAAAATGTTGGGTTTAACAGCAACGTTGCGAGAAGGTTGTACACGCTTTTTTATGGCCTCTAGTTTCAGTTTCAGCGCTTTTTGCATAAATTCAGCCAAACTTGTATTCTACTTTGTTTCTTATTTTTTTAAGGAAATTTCCTGTGCAAAGTAGTTTCCAGATATAACATGTGCTTGATAAAGTTATTAATGTTAGTTTTATTATCGCTTTCTGTTTTTCTGTTGTCTTCCTTTTTTCAAGTCAAGTAATTTTAAATTAAAACAGAAAGCGATAATAAAAATAACATCAAGGGAAATCAAGGCTATTTTGTGAAACGCTAATGTTACTGTTGTTGAAAGGAACTGCTAGCAAGATTTTACCTAGATGATTATAGACACAGGATGTTGATGCTCCGTAGAGGCAGCATTAACAGCAAAATACACGCAAGAGTGGTTAAGGTGACAATAATAAGAATGGTAAGGGGCATCGCCAAAGAAGGTGACAATAATTAAGGATTTTCGCCGGGTAAAAGAAGAAATTTTTGTACTCAACCTGTAACCTTTTTGCAACAATTGAAACGTATTAACATATCTGTAGTGGACTTACAAAATATGACACTAAAGTATGAACTCTGAAACAAAAACGCATAAAAGCAGTATATAAGAGTATCTATCTTTTGACCACACCCTTCAAAAGTAAGACACGCCTTCGCCCCTGGATGAGATAGATTCATTTTATAAGAACAATTTTATAAGTAGAGAAGCCTCCAAATTGACCAAAAGCTAAGAAAAAATCAAGAACAAGATGATGCTGAGATATTGTAGAATGTAATTTTAAACAATGTTGCAATTCAAAAATGAAGAGTTTTTTGCCATCCATGGGAGCTTCTTCGGTGAATTTTAAAAATTGTCTAGCTCACTTTTTTTGCAAGCGAGGCTTAAACACTTCTCCAGAGCGCAATAGCAATTGCACTGCTTACACCCAAATAATTCAAGAACAAATTGAGAACAATCCAGCTTGAAATTTTCGAATAATTAAGAGCAGCCAGCCTGAACTTCAATTTACTGGTTCTTATAAAAGAAGTTTTTACTATGGCGACTACAAGATTGAATACTGTCAGGAATTGGTGAATGAAAGCTGAAGATAGAGATTACAGTAGGAAAGTCAAGATACAGTTTTTTTGTAGAAGAAAAGAGTAGAGAGGGGATACAAAGGAGGGAATGAATGGAATGTGTGCAAGAAGGACATTGCGGCTGATGATTTTATACAGGAGAAATTTGACAATTTGAGGATTTAGAGAAGGCAGTACTTGACCAGGGAAAACACATTAGTAGTAACAGTCACAGAAGAAGAGTTAGGAAGCTATCCCGATAAGGTACTCTTTAAAAGCTCTTGCCCCCGGCATGCTAAGCGGCAGTTGTCTTGAGCAATTGGCTATGTTTTGCATTTTCATGCAGTACGATATTAGGCCGGTCGTTTGCCGGTTGCGCAAGAACTTTAAGAAAGGCCCAGGTAAACATTGTGTTGATAGCAGTAACATATGAAAGCCTCTCAGGCTGATTCACGTAGTGAAAATTTTGTAAAGGTCTATGCAGTGAAATTTCAATAGGGAGAAACACTGACTAATTTCACTTTAGACCAACATCTAATAAGCATTTGTACGTGATCATGATGGTTTGTGCCAAGATCCACGACGATATAACTCTCTTTGGCCCTTTCATTCAATTTTTTAAGACGAAAATTTGCAAGATCTTTCTGTTCTCGACGTCTTTTGTGATGAAACTTGTTTTGTCTTGATTTTCTAGATGTCTCAGACTTCGAATAGTGCTGATGGAAAATCGCTTAAATCTAACCGGTTCTTTTGACCAAAAGATATACTTGATCATTCTTAAGTTATAAGGTAAATTTCCATCTGGTTAAGTAAATATGATTACAAGAAAGTGTCCTTCTTAGCTGCGGATTAAACAAATCTAGCCGATCACAAGACTGTAAATGCTATGCATCTTTATGCGAGGAAGAAAATTTTAACAGTATCTAGGCCTTTATATTAGAGAGCAATTCATATGTAACGCGAGCAAGCTCGTGTGGCTTTTAATAGAATCAAGTTTTGATGCATTTTACGTTAAAGCTTTGCCTCTTTTTATGGAAATACAAACAAAAAGTTCAGATGTACATTAAGTACTTTGAAATAGGATAGCAATCGAGAATCCAAAGCTGATATTTGCACTTTTGTATATTCAGTGACACAATCGGTGTTAGATACTATTCCAAGTACATCTTAGAATTTCTTTAAATGAGAATTTCTTTTGATGAGATTTTACAAAAAACTATGAAACTAAGGAACTAGGAAAAATCAAAATTATCAATTAGAAAGTCAGCCACACCAGAAAAACAAGTTTTTGGGACATTTAAAAACACTTTTGAGTTCTTTAATGCCGCTGAAAGTTTGAACTTACAAAGTTTTTGAGGAAAAATATTGAGCTGCAAAATGAAAATTGACTCATCAAGATCAAAATGAAAACATGATCAAGAAGTTGTAAAATCAAGATCAGAAATTTCTTTCATAAACGTCTATCATGTATCATCCCCATGCAAATGTTATGCTGTACTTGTTTTGATACACAGAGTCATCATGGAATTTGATGAAGTAAATGACAAATGCTCCCTGAATCGCCTAAAAAGAGAACTGACTAAAATTCACAGTCTTTTGCTCTAAACCATTTCATGCATTAAGGCTTACAATAAAGAAAGACATTTTCAATGTGAGGAAGAAAATTGTAATAGTATTTATGCCTTAAGATTAGGGAACTACCTACATAGGATTAAGTGGTTATCCTAGCAAAGTTTATACACATACAATTATATGCTTAAAAACCTTTTGCAATAGCATATGTAAGGAGATGTTTCAAGGAATACACAAAGAACCATTAACTTAAACAACACAAATAAACGTCTAGCCAGTAACAGAAAGTCGGGTTTTGATGTAAGAAAATTCCATTGTTCCTAAAAACCATTGATTGGGTGACATGGATCATAAAACAGGAAAGAGGTGTTTTTGGAGAAAACGTTACATCCACTTGGCCACTTCACTTGTCTAACCAACCCTGCATCAGATATGATAATCAAACTTACGTGAGCAATGAATATGTAACACGAGCAAGCCCGTATGGTTAATTATAGAATCAATTCAAAGTTTCGAAACATTCTACAGTTAAGCATTGCTTCCTTGAAAAATATGAACTATAGACAAAAAGTTCCGATGTTTTTTCAAAAAAGGATTGCAATGGAGAAACATATTATGTATTGAAGCAAAAAAGAAGGCACTTTTTTTATTCGGTGGCATAATTGGTAATCGATGCTATTTCAAATCCATCATGATTTAAAACGTTTTTAAGATAAACGTGTCTTAGATATGTCATTAGCCCATGTTTTATATGCTTCATTGGCAAAATCACGATAGAATTGATTGCAACATATCATATTATTGTTTTCTGAATTGACAAAACAGAGAACAATTTCATAGCGGCTTTCAACGTTTTCTTAGATCAATATTCACACTAAAGAAAGACATCTTCCATGTGAGTCTGTCTTTCGGATTCCGTGTTATGAATGAATTCAGCGCTGTTTTGCTCTCCAGAGACTCGTCTGGAATCAAACTCGAGCAACTTCATACGAAGCTTCTTCAGATTTTCGTCAGTTGAATCAGGAAGCAAGGTTTCTTTCCACCTTAACAAATAATCAAATATTATAACTGCATTGCTCAAAGATATAATTGAATGGAAAGACTGCATCAATTAAGAATAAAAAGCTCTACTAGATTGTTTATGTACGAAAACGTATGAATGCATCTTACTAGAACATTAAAACCTCGCGCAAGATTCTTCAAGAAGAGAATATATTCAAAGTTTATTCATTTTGAGACTGCAATTCCTACTTCAAAATCTTTGGTTTTCTGATAAGAATCTCTACTTTAATCCCGGTTATTCAGAATTTTTTTTAGCAAACACAGTAAATGTTGTAGTTTTATAAAGAAAATATCGATTTGGAAAGGAGGAAACGCGTTTTAGGGATGTCATCGTTTTGGGATTGCTACTCTTTTCTTACCATTTGAGATAGACTTAAGTAGAAACCTTTGAAATTACTTTTTTGGTCTTAACTCAACATGATTTCAACTCATCTTCAATTCTTAATTGCCACATACCTTTGAAAAGTAGTTTTTCTGTTCACCATGTATGTGTTGGCTGGTATATAGACGCGCTTTTTTAGTATGTACTTTGGCACAATCCCTTGAATACTTTCAATGAACTCTAGCTGTTGCTCAAAAATGCTAACTGTTGCTATCTTGCGGATCGCATCGATGTCACCAACAGCCAAGCCTATCTGCAAATTAAAACTTTTTATCAATAGTTTGAAAGTAAAAAAATATTTATCCTGGTAGTGTGATGTAATGATGCATAAAGAGTGGATTCGGAAAAGCGTAACACAATGCTTTCTAATATCTGATACCATTCTCCTACGTGTCTCCCTTAGAAAGGTTCTAAGTGACATGAAGCATAACTTTTCAATGAAAACTATAACTGGAAGCTTCTGAATTGAAATCCAAACAAAATAAAGCTGAAAACAGTAAGTCAAATTGATCCTCTTGTTGTTGGCAACAATATTCATTTGTAATTTGAAATATGTTAAGCTAGAAATGAGCAAAAAGTAAAGATGAGTTGCAAATTTTAAAGAAAAAAATAAAATTCTAAAATAAAGTAATGAAAGAAAAAAAAATGATTATATTGTGATTAGTAAGTCCTCAAACTTGGATCATTTTTCAAATCCAGTCAAGTTTGTAGTGACATAAATTTTCTTCGTTAAAAATAGACCATTAATTCAAATTTAAATTAAAGGGGTTTCCAAATTATACATTTCTGTTTACTAAAAGTAATGTGTGAATAAAGATTGCAGTTGCATACACGATCATTAAAACTGCTTATATGGTGCTGATATGAATTCAACTGCTCTTTGATTGATCTTACGATTGGCTTAGACCAAGCTATTTGAAAAAGCAAACATTTTGAAGCATGCTACTAAAGCTTTTCGTCTGACACTCTTCAGAGTATAAAACTTCTGAACATAGACAAAAAACTCTACGTTAGGAAATGCTTTTCCAGTTGTGGATCGAAATAGGCTTTTCATGTTTATGTAGATAGATTCCAAACTGCTATTTTTCAAAGCCATTTTTAAATTCTGTACTACGAAAGGATTGTGTACCAAGCTATTTTTACATTGACTGGTTTGAACCGGGCTAGACCTCCTTCAAAGCATGCCCCTTTTACGGACACACTAACTTCAAGACATTACTTTCATTATTATACAAGATAACATAGAATGACGCCAAAAGTTGCACATACCAATAAGTTTGTGAATGCGACTGCTACCAGAAACACGAAGATGACAAATATGACGTAAGACAGTATCGGATATGGAACAAATGGAAACTTGGTTTTGGGCTCTTTTTGACCAAGCTTCGATGATATTGCATCATCAAAATCAAACTCTCCTGTCATCATGACGAGCACTTTGGCGGTACTTGCTAGTGGTGAGCGATAGGTAGTTTGCCTGATGAACAGCAGATAAAATGTGAACGCGAAAGCCAGGATGATTATTCCAAACACAATCAGGAGTCTGATGATAGTCACTGAAACCTTGATGAACATAACAATGTACAGCCGAAACATCGATACTCGTTGAAGGTAAAGAAGCAGATTTGTCCAACCGAGGAAAATGCAGATGACTCCAATTTCGGATAACTTTCTGTTGACTACAGAAATCGCGAAAAATATGGCAATGTAGTAGAAATTGACTGAATACAAACACAGTTCAAGGTAGTTTGTAAAGCTCATAAAGTATTTCCAACGAAGGACGATAATCTGCAGTAGTTCTTTACAAAGCTGGCAACAGCAAAAGGCAAGAATGAGACTGCCAATGACCTTGCCATAGTTTTTTGATGATGGTGCGGTATTGATCAGCTCTGTTAGGCGACTGTCCTTAGATGAAGAAGATGTGTTCCTTCTTGCACGATGGTCAGCGACTTTAACAAAGCTAAGGGGAAAGGAGATACCAGCTAAAGAAAGTGACTGAGATGTGGCAGTCATTTATAAGGTATACAAAACCTATATTCGTTAAAATTTCTGAGAGGAATTTTACATTAGATAGAGATAAAGATGGAGATAAAGATAACATTTTTTAATTGAATAAATCATGAAATTAGAATACTCTTAAAACCAGGGTCGCATTAAGGACTTCTGGGACCTTGGCACAGACTATAATAGGTGCCCTAATGTGGATATCCGTGCCTCAATGTGATAATGGCTAAGCATGACTATGGCTGTAGACGAGGCTTGAACTAAAATACATTTGTCCTAAAATTGGATTTTGATCATTTGCCATAAATTATTATCAAAAAAATCTATGCAAGAAAATGTTGGGACCTTCTAACGCTAGTGGCCATGTAAAAAATTAAATGTTTGCAAAAGAACCTTATTATGAAAAACTGAGTTAAGTTGAAAAATAATCTATTTGGCACATAAAAAAATTCTTCAAATTGTAAGGGAAAACTCGAGAATCGAACAACGGAAACTACTGACGTGCTATTTTCCTTCATGACAAGGTACGTCATCGATATAATGTAGAAGAGATATATCACAAAACTGGCATAGTAGAAATATCTGCAGATGCGCCTCCATTTTGTAGCAAATAGATCTGCAGTAATAGGATGAGCCATCATGCTTTCGCGGCCATGCTTCGCCATAAGTTTTGGCGCAAAATAAAGCTTGTTTCTTTGTTTTGTCAGGACAGCTATTGTGTCTGTCATCAGAGATTGCGATTCTGGTTCCTCTTCCAGGAACTGGTAATCAAAGGTAACAGAGAAGTCATGGTGTTCCGGGTGATGGTCGGAGAACATAGTAGATCGATCCAGAATTATTTCAGCCAAATTAGGAAATTTCTCCACAAGTTTATCAATGAAATTTCGTCCATTTGGATCTTTACTTGTCAGGATTTCCTTCCATCTTGAAAGAAGTAAATTTGCTTTGAAGAGTATGCATAATATCAAGGTTAAACAACAGATGTCTTTTTGACCTAATTTCAAATAGCTTAATTTTCGAAAAGCGCCTGTTCTTATAAAACTAATAAAAGCCAAGAAATGTGTCAAAACAATTAGCAACCTATGCACGATAAACGCTCTAAATACAAATAGAGAATTTTCTGTGATTCCCATCCATGCATACCTATCGTCTTCCAAAGCTGCTTTGCAAACAGCTTCTTTACGAAAGTCAATAGCAATATCAAGGAAAGTGTCGCCATCTTGGTTGGTAAGCTCCACCCGAGCACCATGCTGAAGCAATATGACAACAGCAGCAACATTGCCGGCTTTGGCCCCAGTCATAAGAGAAGTGTTTCCCCAGTTATCTTCACTGTCGATCTCTGCCCTGTGTTTCAGCAGGAGTTTTACTGCAGTTGCATCATCGTGGGTTGTTGCGTGATGTAATGGCGTCCAATTGTTCTTATCCTTGCAATCTACAACAGCCTTGTGCTTCAATAAGACTTTGCAAACGGCCCTAAGATACAAAATAAATGCGTTTTACATGGTATCGTTAACATTACAATAGATCATTTTTGAAAAATATTGTTCATGTTGCTTGAGTCTTCCAAAGTACTAAATAATTGTTTAAACAATGGCTTTGAAAAAAAGCAAACATTTTAGAACATACTTAATTTATTGGGTAACCATAACAGTAATGTGCTCGCGTTTCTCATTGGCCTTAACCGATCAACAACTGGGTATATATATATATTTCCTAGCGTAGAATTTTGGGTCTATGTTCTCACGTTTTATACTCTAAAGAGATGAAAAGCTTGAGTATTTTCTAAAATGTTTGCTTTTATCAAAACACTTCTTTTATTCTGTATCGCAAGAAGATTTTTTGCTAATTGCTTGTCAATTTATTGATTTGTATAATGTTCTTATAAGCCTTGTTTCTCCACAAGTGGAGAAAGTTCAAGCGTCAGTCTCACAAATCAACTCGTGCTATGATACTTAATATTGAACTGAATCTACAGATGAAAACAAACCACTTGGTTGCCAGATAATCGTATAAATTGATATGAATGTAAAGACAATATTTTATTGAAACAAATTCCTATTATTTACTATTTCTTTTACAGTCGAATAAACATGATCGTTTCTAAGAGACTTCAACCAGGGGGTCAACCAATTAATATAAAAAGAGGGAAATAGTAAATTGTCTTAAACAACAGAAGGTCCCCGGAGCTGGATGAACCTTTACTCTCTTAGTTATTGTAACTTGCAAAGATTATTTAATGTGTGTTTCTACAATAGTGAACCCACATGCGCACTTATTTTTAAGGAACCAAGTTTTAATCAAATTCTTGAATAGGCTAATCGTAATGGCCTACGAATTGGCATACCCCCTTCAAAGCAAAGTCAATTGGATGATTGAACTCACATTTGTCTGTTAATGACGGCTATATGCAGTGGTGTTTCTCCTTGTGGATTAGTTACGTTGATTATCGTGTCTTCTGCATTTTCTGATAGTTCGTTCACACACGATTCGTGACCGTATCTTGCTGCTATATGAAGAGCTGTCTCCCCAGTATCGTCTGTATCAAACAGCTGTCTCGAGTGGCTTTTGAAGACTCTTAGAATCTGTAGTATGGATGTGCATAGGATTGATATTTCGAAATATGTTAGATGTTAAACAAATGCACCAAATCGAATGTTTTTTAGGTGATAGCTATGACAAGATGTCCATACACTACATAGGTAAAAACGCATATTCCTTTTTCAATGATTATACCATTTGTAGGAGCATTTTGTCAGGGCAATAGCTAAAGGGGTGGGCAGGGGCTGTCGTGTCGCATAAACAAATCGAGAAGTTTTTGCCGTACAGGGGCACTTCGTCGATGAATTTTTAAGGTTTTCAGCAAATAAAGATTGGCTCACCCCCTTGTCAACACTTTGGACCTTGACATCCCCCTTGAGCACCATGACTGGCGGCAGCCATGACTATAAGAGGTGTATTCAACTTGCTACCCTAGATTTTACGCTTATTCCAAACATAAGGCGACCACATGCATATGATATGGTCCGCAACACTATAGAAAGCATATACAGTAAGACGGTACTTCTAGAGCCAAGCTTAACTCTAAAACAAACGGCTTCTAGAAATGATAGCATAGATTTGAAATAAAGCTCTTCTGTTTATAAATCTGTTGTAAATATTTAGTATGCACGCTAAGAACCAAATCGGTCATTACCGTATCTCAGGATTCAAAGCTAAACTACAGCAGAAAATAGAAAAATTCAAAGCTAAACTCTAGTAATCGCTGTACCTCAAGATTGCCTGAACGTGCAGCATAATGCACCGGACTGTGCTGTCCTTCGTCTTTGGCGTGAATCAGCTTCTTACATCTTTCTACCAAAAACATTGCCATTTCCAAATTTCCGTTTTCAACCGCAAAGTGTAATGCATTCTTCAGCTTCAATTCCTTTGCTGTTACTTTGGCACCGTGTTTTAGAAGAGCACTAGCGATGCTTATGTACCCGTTCTTGGCTGCCAGCATAAACGGCGTGCACCCTTCAAAGTCTTGCTGTTCAATGTCAGTTTTAGCATCTAAAAGCATTTCTGTGATACTCAGCTGGCCAAATCGTACTGCCCTTGAAGTAAAAAATACAGTATTCGTGATTTCTCGTCTTGACTGAGGTAGGTTTTAAGGGAGGTGAACAAGCAAACGTCTACTAATGAATGTGTCACCCCCGTCCTTGATGGTACAATCATTCCTAAAGTATTTTCAAGCAATTAATAAAGCTTGTAAGGGGACTAAGACATTGGAGTAGCACCCATGTTTAAAATCTGAATTCCTATGTTCAAAAGTCTGTCAAGGAGGTCTGATGATAGAGTTTATAACACCCGAAGAGTTCCAAATAATATTTAGATTGAAAAATGCCTTTCACCACCTAACTTTTCTTGATTGAACTATGATAAAGACATTGACAAGAACTTAAGAATTACTTCAAAGTCGAACAAAGTATAAATGATATACTTACTCATGCAGAGGAGTTCTCCGTTTGTTATTTACTGTATTGCTTGAGATACCCTTCTTCAATAAAAACCTGACGGCGTTTTCATTTCCTGCTGACGCATTGAGGTGAAGTAAGGTTGTTTTGTTCGAACTTTCAACAAATATGTCAGCTCCTTCTTCAATCAATTTCTGCATAGCTGTGACATGCCCCATTTCTGCTGCCAAAAATACAGGCGTCTTCATGTCCTTTCGAGGTTTATTTAAGAAAGTTTCAATTGAAGTTTTATCATCCTTGGTATCTACAAAGAAAGAAAATGTCAAATATGAATTTATCAAATTTCTTTAGCGCATTGATTGAATTCTTTCATAAAAACATATCTTTACATTGGGGATATGACGGCCTAAGTTTTGGTGGATACTTCAAAGCTTTATATCTGGAGAAATATTGCTTGCTCACTGTTTGAAGGCCCGTGCTGTTTGACAATGTCTTTAAAGGACAATTCAGTGTTTGCTAGACTCTTGCTTTGTACGTACGTCAACAGGAAAGGAACCACGTCAACATCTCTTACCTGATGCACCTTGCAATCCCCTCTTTGTCTCAATCAAATGATCTATAATATCAGTGCAGTCCTCACTAACTGCAATATGTAAAGGCGTCTCCCCCATTTCATTGCAAATGTCAACTGATGCTTTATTCTCGAGCAGAATATTGCAGGATTGAACGTCATTTT